>JAPTHA010169886.1:0-15872 GCA_029814585.1 Gymnapogon annona | reverse complement strand
ATAAAATTACAGTTACATTCAATCACTACAAGACAACGTTCACAACCCACCATAGCAGGGACAGAGACAGAAAAAAAACAAATAAACAGAAACAGAGAGCTGAAAATGGTTCCATATCTTAGAACATCCTGTCCAGCTGAATAGCTCAGTTGGTACCAGGCTGGTGCATAGGGGACCCGGGTTCGATTCCTGGTAGGAGAGTCCTTGGGTAAGTCCCTTCACACTACTGCCTACTGTAACCACAAGGATGCGTATGTCTCCTTGTGCCAGTCCCAGCCCGGATAAATACAAAGGTTGTGTCAGGAAAGGCATCCGATGTAAAAACTCCTGCCAAATCAAATATGTGAATTGGACTCATTATTGCGACCCTGGAAGGGAAAAATGCGAAAGGACTCATTATCACCTTTAAGGATATTACCCAGAATGCATTGCATGTTTAGGGAACTGTTCTCCAGTTGTTAGAGAATGTGCAGATGGCTATTGTTTTTTTTGTTTTATTGTGGGCCGACATTTATTCGTGAACACGTGTTGCAGAGAGTTAGCCTGGAATTTGTGCTAACCAGCAGAGTGTTACTTTAGCCAGTTTAGGCTGAGGCAGAGAACTGTACGCCATTAATAAAAAGGAACTGGGGTCTTACCTCTTCATTGCCTGCCGAATCGCCACATTGGTGTCAGAAGTGGGATAATAGCTAATGTACCACCACGGAGAGATGGAATGGGAACACAGAATTATCACGGAGCTCCTAGCACAGGGGTATTCAACTAAAACGCTAAGAGGTCCAGTCAGAAAAAATGTATTCAAGTAAAGGTCCGAAACATCATGTCCAACTTGCGTTAGTGTGTTATAAGTTGAAGAAGTTGTATGAACATCTGCATTTAATAACAGATAAACATTTTATAAAACATTAACATTTTGACAATATTTGTCACTTAGCATTAAAGTGCAGAGAGACACAATCCCTCTCAAGAAGTGCTGCAATTTTATGAAAAGAGAAAATAAATAAAATGGTTCTGGAAAAAATTTGCATCTTCAAATCTGTCATGGCAGGGGCTCCATCTGTGGTTATGGAAACCACTTGTTTTGAGTCTATTCCTCACTCTCTCAACATCTCCTTAATGGCGTGGTAGATGTCTTCTCCTCGTGTACTGGTCTGAAGGGAAGTAACACCTAACAGGTCCTCACAGAATGCTTTCTGGTCTTTGCTGAAGAACCTGACATAAACTAACAACTGAACATTGTCAGACACATCAGTGGACTCATCTACAGCCAAGCCAACACATGGTGCTTCATGGATGGCTTCATTCAGCTGGGCTAGTACATCCTGTGTTAATACCTCATACCTTCTTTGTGGCTGATGATGCTGATAGGTATTTGCTTTATTTTGTTACACAGCTTTTCTTTTTGTTTTCTTGACAACGCCCCCATCAGTGAATGGTTTTTTGTGTTGACCTATAATCCAAGCAACTCTGAGGGAACATTCATGAGCACGTTGTTGGGCAGTGAATGAGTGGGTCAAGATCCTGGTGGACTGGTCATACTGGGCTCTGAGATGGTTTATTTTCTGTGACCTCAGGTCAGACTTAAGAGCTAATGCTTTGTCGAAATCTTTGTGTTTTGTGTCATAGTGGGGCTTCACATTGCCACTTTTAATCAGCACTACAGTCTCTGAGCATATCAGACAGTGGTTTTGTGCTGCCTGGGGGTAGTATGAACAGAAATTAGTCCGCCCATTCCGGATTGAAAGCTCTATTTTCGGCATCAACTTTTCTTTTATTTGACAGTGCCATTTGTGTGTGTGTGTGTGTGTGTTTTCGTCGTCTCTGACTCTGGTCGTCTTCGTAACTCTCTCTCCGTCTCACTCGCTGAGCGGCTGTTTTTCACCCTGATACCGACTCTTCCAATCGTGTGTTGATCGTCTTTGTTTCTCTCCCTGTCTCCAAATCACTCCTCTGATCGTCTTTCCTCTCTGTATTGCTTTCTTGTCGTTCTTTCGGTCTCTCTATTGTCCTGTCGTCATTCGCCTCTTAATTTTTTTTTACTTTGCCGCTTTTATAACTCAGTTAGAAGCAGCAAAGCCGCTCGGGAATGCCGAGAGTTGATTGGCTGAGAAGTACCAAGTGGGATTATTTAGCTTGAACGCGATTGGTCCGTTCATTTCCTGATACCGGCGCAACTTTTCTAATGTTTACAACAGCATTGGTTGTAAACACTAGAAAAGTTGCGCTTGTTAAAGCTATCCCGTCAAATTCATCTACCGTATAAACAGATTACAGTATAGATCCGGGTCCGTACAGGATCACCTTTGGGTCCGGACGTGGACCGCGGTCCGCCAGTTAGTGACCTATGTCCTAGCACATCTGGACGAGCAGTGCAGTCTCACAGAAAATATCCCCGGGGGAGCCCGGTTGCCTGTTGTGGCTGGCGCCAGCACTCATCGGCTTTCCACATTTACCTCGAGGAGCCACCTCTCACCCCATTGCTCCGAGAACAACCCGACCTGCCACGTATGATGACCCCAACGGGAGGCGCTGTTCCCCGCTGCAGTATGTAGAGTTCATCGGCCGTTCACGGCCCAACGTCGGAGATGAGAGGTGCCGCTTCCACACCGCTGTCACACCCACCCCCACAGAATGTCTACAAGCTGCCGCGATATGCAGGTATCACACCGTTAGAGCCCTACCTGGCTCAGGTTGAGATGGCGGCACTAATAGATGGGATACAGCAGAAACAGCCACCCACGTTGTTCTGGCCTTAGAGGGAAAAGCACTGCGGGTGCTAATGGATGTAGCCCCAGGGGAGCTAAGTGACTTTTCAACTCTGACTATGACTTTAAAGCAGCGCTTTGGGAAACGCACCTCAACTGATCAGATGAGAGACCAGTTGGCTCACAGACACCGGGCAGAGGGTGAAGCATTGTGTGCATATGCTGCTGATGTGCGTTATTACACTGAGTGGGGCTACCCCAACTTCAATCCATTAGCATATGATGAGCTAGCCTTGAACACCTTCATCCGGGGTCTCACACCTGAAAAGATGAAAGAACAACTCCACCTCAGTGCACCCACAACCCTTCAAGCTGCACTGGAGGAAGCAGAATGAGTTGAGACTGTGCTATCACCCCGTCATCAGATGAGACCCCAGGTACGACAAGCGGAGGTCAGTGATGATGAGGAGGAAGTGACTGTCTGTCACAAACAACTGTCCCTAGCTCCAGCAGGTCAATGTCAGTTTCCAAGGAGGTCACAGTGACTGTCACCATGTGTGGAGAGCTGGGTCACTTTGCACCTGACTGCCCCACACCTGCACCCCAGCGCCTGTCCCACACCATTTGGAAAACTAGAGCTGGGGGGCACAGTGAGGAACCTGTCCCCCAGCCAGCCAACCAAATCCCCCACTGAGAACTTTAATCAGATTGGGATGTTCGGCCGCGCCCATGGCCTATACCTATTCTGCTACTGCAATGGACATGCCTGCCAAGCCCTGATAGATTCAGGGTCTGTTGTCTCCCTTGTGGGCCCAGGGGTGCTACCAGAGACTAATGATCGATGGGCACCCACCTCCAACAAGATCTGGGCTGTGAAGGGGGGGCTCTCAGAAATGCTGGGAAAACAAAGCCTGTGAGCACGGGCTGGAAGGACTGAAACAGAACAGGAGTTCTGATTAGCTGACATTCTGGAGCCCTGACCTACTGGAATGTTGGGGTGCTGTGGTGGATGTGTCAAAGAAAGTAATCCACATTGGGACAGAGACCCTGCCTCTCCAACGTCGACAGGAGAGTGAGAGGGTAAGACGCACACAATCGATAGCAGCTCAACAGCAGCATTATAGTGGTGGTAGTGCAGCAGTGGCAGCCGAGGAGTAGAAGCAGTCCAGTGATAAATGTGGGCTGGCGGCAGTGATCCAACAGCAGTCTCAGGCTTTATTGCAGCACCGTCTGGCATCCTATCGGCCCCATGTGAAACCGAGTGAAACTGACAATGTTCCTGGGTCACCCAAGGTATCTTCTTCCCCCTCTGCTGCCAGTGGTGGGATGAATGGTGGGAGGGAGGGGCCTTTGCGAAGAGAGACTGGGCGGAGATAGACTGCCTCCCCGTTGCTATATGGACTACGTAGAGTTTTTAGTCGCCGGGACGGGCAACACGCTGGAGTCAGGCGGGCGACACACTGCAGAGTAATACGAAGGGCTACTGGTTTGATACGCACCAATGTGTTAGGATTCAGGTTGTGTCAAGCTAGGTTTATGCATTTCCGGGGTTTTATTTTGGCGACTTCCTGTTCTGTCCTGCATGCGCTCCTCATGTGTCTCGAGCTTCACCCCCAGATTCCTCGCCCATCTGTGTCTCGTTTGTAATTATTCCCAATGTGTCACAAGTGGGTGATTCCATTGTGTATTTAAACCTGTTTGTGTCTCCCTGTCTCTGTCTGATCGTTGTTCCTTGTGTCCAGTGACTGCACCTCCATCTTGCTTTGTCTTGTGAATCTTGGTGAGTATTGGTTAGTTTAGCTTTCATAGTTTGTATAGCCTTGTCTTGTTATTGATTCTGTCTTGTATTCTTAATTGTCATTCCTCATTTGAACGATTTTGAGTTTCTAGTCTTTTGTTTTATTTTCTAAATTGAAATTTCCTCGTATGAGTGATCTTGAGTTTTTTTAATTGATTATTTATTTTTCCCGTCGTGGGTCTCTTTTTTATTTATAGTTAAAAATAATCCTGAGTTTTTGAGCGGTGCTTTTTGTTTAAAATAAAATATGCCACAGATGAATCCTTAACTGTTCCTGTATAAATTCCGTTATACCGCTATTTTTTAATCTAGTCTGGTCTGCATTTGGGTCTGATTCCTTGTGTGATCCTGACACAATGAAACAAAAAGGAATGGACAATTTAAAGATTATTATGAAACATAAAATGACATCCATCTATAATAAGGGTCATATACACATGTTGTATCATATTTGACCTGTACAGAATCCTGTCCTCAACCATATAGAACACCTTTGGAATAAATTAGAGTGGAGACTGAGAGCCAGGACCTCTCCAACATCAGTGTGTGACCTCACAAATGTGCTTCTGGAAGAAAAGTCAAAATTCACAAAAACACACTCCTTAACATTGTACACAGCCTTTGACAGGAGAGTTGAAGCTGTTATAGCTGCAAAGGGTGGAGCCACGTCATATTGAACCTATGGATTAGGAATGGGATGTCATTGAAGTTCATATGCAAGTCAAGGCAGGTGAGCAAATACTTTTGGTAATACAGTGTATTTCTGACTGATTTCGCCTTTTCTAAATTCACACGTGTCAAAACATGTTAATTATAAACAGATCAACGTTGTGAACATGAACCCAGTGTGTCCAGAAGACCAGGTGGAAAGGTAGCAAGGCTAGATGTTTAGGAGCAGGGTTCAAGCTGTTCTATCATGGGGTAGATACAAAGAGAAATGGAGTAGGAGTCATCTTGAAGGAGGAGTTTGTTAGGAATGTCCTGGAGGTTAAAAAGAGTGTCAGATAGAGTGATGAGTCTGAAGCTTGAAATTGAAGGGATGATGTTCAACGTGGTTAGTGGGTATGCTTCACAGGTAGGATGTGAGTTAGATAAGGAGAAATTCTGGTTGGACCTTGACAAAGTGATACAGAACATCCCTAGAAGTGAGAGAGCTGTGATTGGTGCAGACTTGAATGGACATGTTGGTGCAGGAAACAGAGGTGATGAGGAGGTGATGGGCAAGTTTGGTATCCAGGAGAGGAATGCAGAAGGACAGATGGTGGTTGACTTTGCAAAATTGATGGACATGGCTGTAGTGAATACTTTTTTCCAGAAGAGGCAGAACCATAGGGTAAGAGTGGAGGTAGGAGCACACAGGTAGACTACATCATGTGTAGATGGTGTAATCTGAAGGAGGTTAGTGACTGAAAAGTCATGGTAGGTGAGACTGTACCCAGACAGCATAGGATGGTGGTGTGTAGGATGACTCTGGTGGTGAGGTAGTTGAAGAGGGCAAAGGCAGAACCGAGGACAAAATGGTGGAAGCTAAAAAAGGAAGAGTGTTGCAGGACTTTTAGGAAGTAGTTGAGACAGGCACTGGGTGGTCAGGAGGTGCTTCCAGACAGCTGGACAACTCCAGCTAATGTGATCAGGGAGACAGGTAGGAGAGTACTTGGGGTATCATCTGTAAGGAAAGTAGATAAGGAGACTTGGTGGTGGAATGAGGAGGTACAGGAGTATATACAGAGAAAGAGGTTAGCTAGGAAGTAGTGGGATACTGAGAGGACTTCAGAGAGTAGACAGGAGTACAGGGAGATTCAACATAAGATCAAAGCAGAGGTGGCAAAGGCCAAACAAGTGGCTTATGATGACTTGTACGCCAGGTTGGACAGGAAGGAGGGAGAGAAAGATTTATACAGGTTGGCAAGGCAGAGAGACAGAGATGGGAAGGAAGTGTAGCAGGTTAGGGTCATTAAGAATAGGTATGTAACTGTATTGACGGGTGTTAGTTTTGTGATGGGAAGATGGAAAGAGCACTTGGTAGAGTTTATGAATGAGGAAAATGAGAGGGAACAAAGAGTAGAAGAGTCGAATGTTGTGGACCAGGAAGTATCTAAGATTAGTAAAGATGAAGTGAGGAGGCACTGAAGAGGATGAAGAATGGGAAGGCACTCGGTCCTGATGATATACCTGTGGAGATATGGAAATGTCTAGGAGAGGTAGCAATAGGGTTTTTGACAGTGTTGTTCAACAGGACCTTTGATAGGGAGAAGATGCCTGAGGAATGGAGGAGAAGTGTGTTGGTGCCCATTTTTAAGAACAAGGGAGATGTGCAGAGTTGTGGTAGCTACAGAGGAATGAACCTGATGAGCCATAAAATGAAGTTATGGGAAAGAGTAGTCAAAGCTAGACTAAGGACAGAAGTTAGCATCTGTGAACAGCAATATGGTTTCATGCTTGAGGAATGTGCCCACTCCAGCACCCTCAACTGTGTGGACCCTGGGACGAACCTCCGGCCCGTCGGACCCGTACCAGGATCTGGCTCCGACATCAACACCTCCCAAACAACTGCGTTGATCTCCCACCGCGCTGCTCCCACGATGCACGTTGGAGGGAAAATTGGTTCTGGCTCTCCCAGTTTGGAAGAGTCCATATAGATCCGGGAAAGGGTGTCCGGCTTAGTGTTCCGAGACCCCGGTCGATAAGACAGAGAGAACTTGAAGCGGCTTAAAAACAGGGACCACCTTGCCTGCCGTGAATTAAGCCTACAGTCGGAGCGTAGATGTGCCAAGTTCCTGTGGTCGGTCCATTTTAAAAAAGGGACCTGTGCCCCCTCCAGCCAGTGCCTCCACTCCTCCAATGCCCACACCACCACCAACAGCTCCCGGTTTCTCACGCCAGAGTTTCGCTCAGCAGAGGAGAATCGCCAAGAAAAAAACGCACAAGGATGTAGCTTCTGAGTAGTGGCGTCTCTCTGGAACAGCACTGCCCCTGCACCTTTGTCGGCGGCATCCACTTCCATGACGAATAGACGGGACGAGTCTGGGTGCTTTAATAAGGGAGCCGTAGTAAATAATTCCTTCAGTCGGTTAAATGCCCTCTCAGCCTCAGGGGACCACCCATACGGGACCTTCACGGAAGTCAGGTGAGTTAAAGGGACTGCTACCCTGCTGTTATCTCTGATAAACCTTCTGTAGAAATTAGCGAACCCCAGAAACCGCAGCAGTTCCTTGCAGTTACGCGGAAGCGACCACTCTGCCACAACCTTAATCTTTCCCAGATCCGGTCACAACTCCCCCTGAGCTATGATGTAGTCGAGAAAGGTGACTTGAGACTGGTGGAATTCTCATTTCTCGGGTCTAATATATAAGCGATTCTCTAACAACCGTTGTAAGACTAGCCTTACGTGTTGCTTGTGTTTCTTTAAGTCACAAGAGAAAATCAAAATGTCATCTAAGTAGATGAACACAAAGCGGTTTAACATGTCCATTAGAACGTTGTTGATTAATGTTTGAAAAGTAGTTGGAGCATCATCCAAAGTACAACGTCACACTAGTCTCACTGTTATCCAGCGTTACAGCAATGAACGACGCCCGTGGTACTGTGAAGAGATGAAACAACACTGTCGTGCTGTACAGCGTCTTTGCCGCTCCTTAAGTATGTGCTGGTGAGGATTACAACGTCCACCGGTGCGCCTCGATGTCCACCGCACCTGCTGATGATTACACATTTGCTGCACGGTTACACGCTCCCACAGAAACACAACACACCAAACCCACCACCACAATAAACGCTACACCACAGATTAGGAACAAGTACGTCAGGGGGACAGCACATGCTAGAGGTTTTGGAGATAAGGTCGGAGAGGTCAGGCTGAGATGGTTTGGACATGTCCAGAGGAGAGAGAGGGAATAAATTGGTAGAAGGATAAGTAGTCTCAAACTGCCAGGCAGGAGGTCTAGAGGAAGACCAAAGAGGAGGTTTATGGACGTAGTGAAAGAGGATATGAAGGTAGTTGGTGTGAGAGTAGAGGCTTCAGAAGACAGGGTTAGACGGAAGACAGTGATTCACTGAGGCAACCGCTGAAGGGAAAAGTCGAAAGAAGAAGAAGAACAATAGGAATGAGTCCAAGACAATCTTCATAAAGTGTTTAATGGACGTCTCAACAGCAGAGTGAATGTGGATTTGTCTTTATGCATCACACAAGTAACAACACAATCATTGTGTCTATACTTTACTGTTCTCTTCAAAAGTTCATGGACCAGACAGATGTTCATACTCTTCTCAGAAGTTCACACACATAGACGCGGCTATGTTCACCGTAACACAATTGCTCTTCTGCAAAGATGTGGAAATAGGCGTGGCCTAAGGCCTACCAATCAGCAAACATGGAAGTCATATAGTTCCTGTAAAAGTAAAAAAGACACTGCATTTGAGTAGGAGCTAAAAAGGTTCTTGGAACTGTGGTCGTAGTTCACAGTTCCTATACCATGGGAATGCACGAATAAAGGTTCTTGGAGCTGAAAAGGTTTTAGGAACTACAAAAGGTTCCTAAAGAGGGAAACACTTATGGAACTCTTTAAATCTCATGTATGCTACAACCAAAGAACGACCTGTAAATCCCAGACTCTGCACTAGTGTTTTGTCCTTTAGTTTGCGTCATGACATTCTCCGTAGTTATGCTTTTCACCTAAACACAACTGTCAATATCTCACAGAGTAGTTGATGAGTCCCCACAACATATCAGGGACATGTATTCTTTTATGTTCTGTTTGAGGTTTCTTATTGTAGTGTTCAGGTGATTGTTGTACTGTACGTCCTGAGTCTCATTAACACCGTGGTTGCGTTTCATTGTCTGACTCACAAACAACACACTGACACTGGCGCAGGGTAGCCGCTGGCTAGTCGCTGTTGCTTCCCACAGAGATGCACAGGCTGGATCTAGTGAGACACCTAGATTAGTTGGAGCTGGCAGCCAATGCACAGAGATGACCGGTAGTGAGACGAGGCAACCAGAAGTGAGGAGATGTGTCCTCAGCCTCCAGCAGTGATGGAGAGAGAGCGAAGAGAGGCATCACCCTGCTTTTACACAGGACCCTTGAAATCTGTAGCAGCAGAATCCTGCTCTGGTGCTACAGATGCAGCCCTGTCCACTTGATGCCCCAGAAATGTTACTTTTTCTCCAGGAACTGGCACTTGCTCCTCTTCAAGTGCAGTCCAGCGTCCTCCAGTCTCTGCAGTACTTGTGCCAATGTGTGGAGCTGACTTTTATCATCTTTTCCGGTCAGGATGATGTCAAACAAATACACTGCTACATTTTCAATTCCCTGCAGCACACCCTCCATCGTGCACTGGAAAATGGCTGGACTGGCGTTAACCCCGAAAGGTAATCTCTGGTGTATGTGAATATCCCCTTGTGTGTACTCACTCTGACATATTTCCTATCTTCGTCTTTTAGTACTATCTGCTGATATGCATGGCTGATGTCTAATTTAAATTTGTAAATTTCTCTCCTCCAGTTAAACATGCTATCCTATCTTCCATTTTTGGAATAGGGTATGCTTCGTTTGAGAGATGTCTTACCTGTACATAGCCATTCAGCTGTTACTTGA
This sequence comes from Gymnapogon annona, assembly GCA_029814585.1. Taxonomy (NCBI): domain Eukaryota; kingdom Metazoa; phylum Chordata; class Actinopteri; order Kurtiformes; family Apogonidae; genus Gymnapogon; species Gymnapogon annona. Next base: position 5,775 of record JAPTHA010169886.1, on the reverse strand, counting down.
ACTAATAGGACAATAAGCTGCTAGCTGGCGTGCCCCCAGTCACTCCTTCATACCACAGGCCTCTGCAGACATAATTCATGCACACACACCAACCCACAAGGCATACAATTTCTAAACACAGTGTTTTTAACTGTAACGCTAAAAGATTATAACACCAACATCCTCTCTAATTAACATATTAATATGATAAGCATATAATGAATAATGATCATGAATATAACAACAAGCATGAATATGATAAGTATATAATGATTCCAACAATTTATAAATGTAGGTTTGCATTATGTTGTTGTCCATGTTCCTGGATGCATATTTTTTGTCTTTGTTATGTGTTCAGATGTTATTTTCAATTGTTATATATTAATATTAATTTTGATATTAATCGTTAATATTTGTCATTTTGGCCTCTTGTATTCTACAGGTTAAGAAACTAAAGAAATGTGGAACATAACTTGAACTTAAAAGAAATAAAAGAACCACAAAAGAGTTATTACAAGTCTGCTGCTTCTTGATGCCCTTTCGGTGGGATAACCAAACATTTACTGTTCAATGTGTGACACTTTGTTTACTGTTAGCTTATAGTCTCCACAAATTCTCACTTTTTAATCATTATCATCATTATCATAATCTTTTTAATTAGTTTAAAACTGACACAATAGGTGCGGTCCATTCTGAGAATTTCACTGGCTCTATAATTTTCTCACCTAGGCTTATAAAAACAGGGTGTGGCATCACTGGCTACATATATCCTTGTGTGACACCTTTCAACATGCCTAACTCTTTAAACACTGCTTCATGCTTGACAGTACTTCTTGGAGTTTATCTGCTGTGTCATCTATCTTATGAACAGATTGCCATTCTAACTTCATTCATTCATTCATCTGACAAACCCGCTGCATCTTGAGAGCTTTTATCCAACCTCTCCCCACTAGACGTAGTCCAGAACCTTTCACAATAATTACTGTCAACATTTTAACAATGCCTGTATGTTCAACTTTGACTGTAGCTGCACCTACCACTGGCATTCTGTGACCACCATACGTTTTCAGTTTTATGTTGCACCTCACTAGCTTGGGTTTTGCTGTGTCTTGGAACAACTTGTGAAATGCTTCTCTAGACATTATGGTGTAGCCACAACCTGTATCAACCTCATAGGTTACCTTTTTCCCATTCAGTTTTAGATCTTTTGTGATTGGCTCTTCCCTGGGAATGACTATTTCTTAATTCATAATGTACATGGTAACTTTGCTGGCTTTAATGTAATACATAGTTAAAACTTCTTCACTACTATGCTTGTCCTCTGCTATGAAATGTGCTTTCCTGCCACATCTTTCTCTCTTCCCTTTAGTGTGTTTATTCTCTTATATATTTTCCTTGTCAGCCATCTTTACTCTGCAGGCTCTTTTTATGCGTCCCACTTTACCGCAGTTATGACACTTCTCCCTTGTAAATCTGCAGTCTTTTGCCATCTGGCTCATCCCGCCACATCTGAAGCATTGCCTCAGATCTGGCTGGCCTTTTCGCGGATGTCCGTCACTTTGTTCACAGACCCCATGGCGTGGTTCCATTTAGCATTTTCTTTCACACCGTGTAAGTCACTCATGTCTTTATTTGTCGCTTCCATGGCTTGAGTATACTTGAGCGTTTTATCAAAAGTCAGTCTGTCCTCTGACAGCAATCTTCTCTGGATTCTGTCGTCATTAATGCCACAGACTAACCAAGAGGTGGGTAAACTACGGCCCGCGGGCCACATCTGGCCCGTTGGTCTCCGGCCCACCGAAAGAACAGAATGGTCCAAACCATATGATAATTGTGACTGCATTCATTTGAACTTGTCCTGTAATGACTGGTGCTGCCACTAGGTGCCGCATTCGCCTTATTACCGCATATGATCACTGCCATCATGTCACGTGTCAGTGTCTCTCAGTGTCGCAGGAGTTCTGTTTTTGATGGAGCCATTGCTAAATCGCTACAAGCTAACCAGAGTGAATTACACCCGATGGGAAATCTGACACAGAATCAACGTAATATACAGTCAGACCTATGAAGGACACTATGGTTTCCATGAAAGAGCATGTGGATTGGTGAGTACGATTAAGTTTAGGTAAAGTATTTCAAAGAGTGTGGGAGCTCAAACCAGCTCCCAGACCGGCACAGCACAGTTCTGATCCGCGTTGGTTCAGATGCGACCAGACCATATTTGCGCTGGATCAGTCGGATCTGGTTTGTGGTCTGGCTCTGGTTCGGCAGGTCTGTTCCGCGGGTTTGGTGGATGCCACCTAAAGACCTGGCTGATTGTTGTCAGTTCCTTTTGATTCTGTTGGGGCTTCCTGGACCATTTTCCCATCGGCGGGAAATGGTCCGACAGTCAATCAAGCGGAGCACTGACTAAAAACCACGCAACCTTTGTAAAGATTTTGGAACTCATTACACACTTAAGGCGCACTGGGTTAAAATGCGTCAATGTGGCCCCTGAAACAAAAAGTTTGCCCACCCTTGGACTAACCTTTCTCTCAGCATCACAGTCATATTTTCTCCAAAGTTACAATCCTGTGCAAGCTTTCTTATCTCTGTCACATACTCCATCATACTTTCTTCAGGCTGACGACATCTTGAGTTAAACTTCCATCTCTGCATTATTTCACCCGGCTTGGGGTGAAAATGATTTTTCAGCAAAGCCCCAGTTCATCATAAGATCCATCTGTAGGTTTATCAGGACTCAGTGGATTTCTCATCAGCGTTTACGTCTGGGCACCCACACATCTCAGCAGTACTGCACATTTCTTTTCTGCTTCAGAAATTTCATTAGCCACGAAAAAATTTTGTAGAATCTCACAGTATTTTTTTCCCAACTTTGTGACTTGCAGTCAAAAGGTGCCACTGAACCAACTGTAGCTGCCATGGTGATTTCTTTGCTAAAGAGAGCACCCAACTTCTTTTCCATTTGTAGCACAATGTCAATAGCTCGTTGGCAGTACTGTTAGCTTCAGTGGCGGGCCGTGCATTTCAGACCTGGACCAGCAGTGATGTCCTCCTGACTTAATCCACCTCTTAAAACCATAATTCTGATCCATGGATATACACATGATGCATTTAGACCAAAACACATACAATTGTATCATACAGTGAAATTAAAAGCAAAATTCGCGAGCATAATTTTTAGTTTGAGAGCATGATTTTTCGCTGCTTAAGCTCAAAACTTTTGCCTACACACACGGATTGCACTCCAAACTATGGGCGTGCACACGGATTCTTCCTGCTCACACTCAAAACAATGCATGTTCACACGGATTCTTCCTGCTTGAGCTCAAAACTTTGTGCGCACAGACAGACCGGTCTGCTCGCACAGATTTCTTCTGCTCACTCAGAGCTCTGCTCACACACAGAAGTAGCAGGATACTTAACGTTTGACCAATAGCCGGGGCGCCAAAAAGTAAGTGATTATGAAGTTTTGTAAGATCAATGGAAAATATTCCACGTTAGCGTTTCATTTGAGTGCATGTGGCAGCTGTGCAGCAACATGCAGAACTCACTACACTGGATGTAGCAGAGTGAACACAATTTTAGCATTGTACAGAGGTCCATTTTTTTTTACCTAGTGTATTAAGAATTACAGTGTACAAGGTTTGACAACCTTGTTTTGGGCTTATTTTCGTAAATTCTATAGTCTTAACTACTGTATGATTAACACTAATTCGCTACACATAATTTATGGCATGAATTGATCTTAGCTGTGACCCGGCATTGTGGTTTCAGAAAAACATTCAGGAAAGTATAAAAAGTACAAACTTTGTGACAGTTGTCTTCTTTTCCAGCAAACCTTGCTCAAACGCCACTGGCTGGAGAGGCTGCTGAACAGGATGCAGTATGTGGTCAACCATTCTGAGTCATCATTTGACCTTGATTACTTACACTTCATGTGCACCCATGAATTATCGTTGAAGCACTGGCAGAACAGACAGACCTACCTATGTTGACTGCCCTTAGAGAACTATGTAACCTGGTGAGAAGTCAGGTGGAAAATGAACACGTCATTCATTGAGTTAGAGGCAGTGCAAGGAGTTGGGGGTCAACCTTTATTCATTGTGGAACAGGGACAATTAAAACCTATGCTCGACACCCAGCTACCCATCCCATGCATTGCAAAACTGCTAGGAGTCAGTGAGAGCACAGTTTTCCGTCGCATGGCTCTGTTTGGATTGTCTGTGTCAGGATCCTATAGTAACATGTGTGACCAGGAGCTTGACAATCTGGTGTCCATGATCAAGGTTCAGATGCCCCATGCAGGCTACAGGTTAGTCATGGGAAGACTGAGGAGCTTAGGTCACAGAGTGCAGTGGAGCAGGGTGAAGGCAGCCATGCACCGTGTTGATGCATCTGGGATCCTTTCTCGAATGACAAATTTAGGATGTGTGACCAGGAGAATCTATTCTGTAAGAGCCCCTTTATCCCTTGTTCATGTGGATACCAACCACAAACTCATAAAGTTTGTTATATTATTTTTGCAGCTGTACATTAACTTGATTTTAGACATAATATGCATACAGTTAAACCTACTTTGTCCTCACCATAGCATAGTGATTTTCGGGGGTGTTGATGGCTTTTCAAGAAAGGTAGCTTTTGTTTGTTTGTTTTTTGTTTTGGGCAAATACTATAATACATTTCCATATAAGTCATAATTATCATGATTTTTTTCATGCCATGTCCACAACTTGTTGAGGCAACGGTTTCACTGACTTACAATTGGAGTTGACTGAAATTAATGAGCAGTAATGTTTGGTTATAGATCATGTACCTGGAATCTGCCAACAACAATAAAAGCACTGGCTTTACCTTTTTTCTGACTGCTGTTGAAGAAGAATGGTTTGCCCTCAAGATATGTACAGCTGTAATGTCACTGTTATTCACAAAAAGACAATGTTCCATATATTACTGGAGTATAATTCATTTTTACACACCACTTTTATTGTTTGTTTTTTCAGGGTCAGAGATGACCATGGAGTGGAGAACATCGACATTGCTCGTTTCATGTTTACTGTACGGGGAACTGACCGGGCCAGTTTTATATCTGGGAAAAGTGTCCACAATCAAAGGTAAACAACAGAATAATTAATTATGTTAACATTTTTAGGTTTGATTGTATAATAACAACAGGTAATATTTGATTAAAACACATTTTTAAAGATGTGTTTACTTAGTGAAATGCTCAGCTAAAGTACCTTAACATAATATATTTGATCTATTTATATTTGAAGTGTGTTCATGCTGTGTATTGAAGTACATTTAGCATGTGTCCTTGTACAGATATAAATGTAAGTAACACAGCAATGAAAGTAATGGGTTGGATCCACGTTAACAAAGAGGAACTCCTATAGAGTAGCTTCTCCACAAGCAACCCAAATCTGTCATGAGAAAAAAATCCCAGCTCTATTAAAAGGATGCATAGCTGCATTCAGTCTCTGACCTCTGGTCCTCAGTAATGACTTATAATATTTGATATTTGACCCTTGATGTTGGACACAAAACTGTCAAACAGGTTATGTATTATAATATTCTGACACCAAATCAAGTAGGGTTGCCACCTTTCAGAAATAGAAATAAGGGACGCAATGTGTAAATTATTAGGTTATTTTTCGTCTCACAATGAAGCCAGAGGGCCAGTCAAATTATTGGAGGGCCGCATTTGGCCCCCGGACCCCACTTTGGACACCCCTATCCTATGGTATGTATCATGCAGATGTATGCAGGTAAAAATAAATATAGCCTATATATGAC
>JAPTHA010169836.1:0-15899 GCA_029814585.1 Gymnapogon annona | reverse complement strand
TGTGTGTGTGTGTGTGTGTGTGTGTGTGTGTGTGTGTGTGTGTGTGTGTGTGTGTGTGTGTGTGTGTGTGTAAAGATCCAACACGTTCCATAATAGGACTTCAGACTCAAATGTTCTTCAACATGTTTTCACAAGTTTATTATCCGCATATAGAACATTATTCAACCCCATGGGGGAAATTTAAAAAATATGTGACTGTATATGCATATGTGCATATAATTTTACAAGCTGACTGTTAACATCCCTAAGATTTGATTTTGACTATGCATTATGTTCCCAAATTTACAAGACGACTGTAGCTACCACTGTAACTCAATACAAATCAATTGTACCAGGTGTATAGGCAGCCCTGTGTTTCCAAAGATGTATTCAGTCACACACACCACATTTCCTACCTTGCTTTTGACAACATCAAGCTATCTTTGGCCCAGAGCTCCAGCTGCACTGGCTGCCGCGCTCATACAATATGTTTATTTTTAGAAATTCCAAATTTGATATTTATAAATCACACTCACTTTTGCTTTTTTTCCCTATTTATCCAGATGATTAAAATGACTACAACCGCAAGCCCCTGTGAGCACTTGCCAGTGTGGATGTGGTACTACAGTATCTACGGTATCATCGACAAATAGGTATTGAATTAGTAATGGATAGTAAAATCAGCATCAGTGTCCTGACCTGAAAGCAGGGTGAATGTGACAGAGTAGATGCCGTTCTCCTTAGTGGCAGCTGTGCTCTCCGTGTAGGTGATATCCACTTGGAATTTGACCGGCTTCTGGAAGACTGTAGGGCCGGCTGTGGACTTGTATTCTGCTCGGAAACTGGTCTGAGAGATCACGCTGTGGCTGAGGCTGGGGATCTGGGATAAAAATAGGAGGTAAGTGAAGTAAACTGGACAAAGAAGCAGAGACAGAGACAAAACTAGGCAGCAAAAAAAAAAATAAAAGCAGAGTAAAGGGATTATACATATGGAGCACTAAGGTTTATTTTTTCCTACACTTTAGAAATGACAAGGTGAATAAACCCTCATTAAAATATCCCACATATACTACAAGCCATAGTTGAAACTCTAAGGAGATTAATACCTCGGGGAGTAGCCATGCATGCCAGGGAGACTTAAGCTAATGTAATCTTGAGTCATCCAACAACATTGCACCCTCTCACCTAAAATGAATTTGTATGCCCAATGAACAGGTGAGCTCTGAAATTGTCATGTTTCGCCATAGTGTTGAAGAGGGTTTGACATTCCATTAATGTGAGTGTGCTGAGAGGTATAATTCCACTGATTCAGGTGCCAATCTCCTGTCTGGAATACCATCCAGCATAACCCAGAGGAGAAAATAGCTACCTCCAGGGACACAGAAACAGATTTGACACTGACCTGCACTGGCAGAGTTTGCATTTACTTAGACTTTGTTAAATCTAACTGGGGTGAGAACAGGTTCTGTTCAATTATGTACACTGAATATCAACTAGCTCTGTTGAATGTTTGTTGATACAGATTCTGCAGCTCTCGCCCCGAAGCCCTGCATCCTTGCATGTATTTGTACATCCACACTATTATTGTCTCAATACACACACGCACGCGCACACACACACACACACACACACACACACACACACACAGACATAGACAGAGTCCATGCAATTTCTCAAAAACATAGTAGTACACATCTAAATATAAATGCACACATGCTCGGTGCACAATACTGAGGGCAAAACATCTATATGCTAATGATCAATGCTCTGTTGATTTCTATTGACCTCAAGTGAGTCTGCAGTTAGAGAGAAAATAGAAGTGCTGAACACAAGCAGTTTACTGAATTGCTACATAAATCAGGAACATGTTAGCAAATATTCAGAGAGAGGTTGCCACGTAGCATAGCTGATTGCTGCTGCTCGAAAAGTAAACATCCTGCATTAGACTTCAAACACACAAATGATACTGCAACATGCACGAACACAGTACAGGCAGATATTGAGAGGAGCAGGAGGGCCACGAGGGGACACGGAGCACACGAGAGGGGTGGAAACAGAATGGGGAAAAAAAAAAAGAAATAAAGTGAGTAGATTTAGCGTGTACCGATAGAAAGGCTTGAACAATGTCCGCCTTGATCGAGCTGAGAGGCTTGTCTTTGATGACGATGAAGATCTGCTCCTCTTTCTCCAGGTTGATGAAGTTACCAAACCAGGATTTTTTGGCAAGCCTGTGGGGGGAAAGAGAAAGAGTTGCGGGTTTAACATAGCGATCTGTATTTCACCTTCTACAAAAATGGGAGTAATTGGAAAGAGGGGGTGGCAGAGAGAGAGAGACGCAGAGAGAGAGAGAGAGACAGAGGTAGAAGCTCAGGGGAAATGGAAAGAAGCAAACGTGGGATACCCTGAGGGAAAAAAGCTAAAACTGTGCAAGGGAGAGTTTTCTGACATTTTGCCTTCTGTGCAACTCAGTATGTGTGCGTGTGCGTGTGTGTGTGTGTATCGGACAGACAACAGGATAGACAGACAGACAGGCAGGCAGACAGGCCGAGAGACAGATGAGAGAGTGAGGGAGTGAGAGAGTGGGATAATTGAGCCTCTCTGTGAACAGAACTGTCGGTCCGGAAGGGGCAGAGGTAGATGAATTCACTACTGGCCTCAGCCCAGGTGTACCTGCGCCCACTAATAAGCCATATGGACTCCTGTTTTCTGGCAAATTAATATTTTATAAGACTCATGAAATTGCTGATGAAATTACGCGAGTCAAACTTTGGCAAAGACAAAATCCATTCCCTTTTCCCTCTTACACATAAACACTTATTTTCCCCCATATTTATTATGGATATTTTATCATTAAGACTTTCATAATGATATAATAAGTGCCGAAGCGTCAACGAGGGATTGCTGGTGCATTAAGAACCTAGCGACACGTAGGAGAAGGCATTTTCCAACCTCTCCAAACTATTTCCAGCAAGAATATTCTCCCTCGCCAGGTGGAAATGGCCAAGCAAGACAGTCAGCCAACCAAACAGGCATATCTAGGCCAGGCCTGCGTTATCAAGCCCCTGGGAGCACAGTAACATCACACAGGCTACCTTCCCTCCCTCATAACGGGCCCGCTACCTGCAGCCACAGTGCTGATTCTCCGAACTAGACTAGACTTGAGGTCATTACGGGAAACTCAGCAGGCAGGAATCAAACATTCATGGATGCAATACTTTTCCAAAACATCGTGGTAACGGAAGAAAACCCATCTGAAGCAGTGACCGAAGGGCCAACAGGTGCTGCATAGTTGTGATAGCATTGGTGGCATGAGAAAGTACAGCGTCTACTCACTCGGGGGAAGACTCTGGTGTGAGGCTGGACATCTCCTCTTGTGTGGGAACTGTGGAAGCAGGGTCCAAGGTTAAAGGTTGAACATTTCAGATGAAGACAACAACAGTGTAGTACATGTATGGATCAACACAGCCACAGTTTAAGTGAGCAGTAGGTTTCCTCCGACACAGTACTAGATAGAGAATAATTCACTGTCATCAGTACAATAATTTCATGTCATATCAAGAGATTTATTCTTATTTTGTGAGCTTAACATTTTAACACTTTGGTTCAGAAACTAACACATGCTTTTGTCCTGCGGGGGAAACTGCAGTTTTTATTAAGTGAGACTAGTGACTTTGCAGCAAAATAAATATAGCACACATTTAAGGTGACTGGACACACTGGTATTGCTGTTGCAGTTCATCGCTCCGCTTCTTGTGCACCTACAAAACAGGGTCTATATATACAGTAGTTATATGCACCTCACAAAATAAGCAGCAGTGCTGCAAACATCTGGTTTGATCGTGTTGCTCTACCTTGCAGTTTCCTGCGGTGGAAGCGTGGCGATCCCAGAAAGCTGTTTTTGATGGAGTTGAGGCGCGTCCTCCACGGCATGCCACCAATGGACGGGCTGGGAGGCGGCGTTGGGGTCGGGGTCCCAGCCGGGCTGTCCTTGGGAGTGTGCACTGGAGTACCCTTGGGGGTGGGAAGGGGGCTGCCCCGAGGGGAAGGGTGTGGGGTAACCTGTATAAGGGGGATAGATTTGGGAGGATGGTCAGTGAAGGAAGAAGGAGCCGGCGGTACCGGGTGAAAGTGGTGCAGCCGGATGGGCGATAGGGGCACCACAGGGCTAAAGGGCATGGGGAGCTGGGGGTTGGCGGCAAAATGGGAACGCCGGACCTGAGGGCTATTTGGGATGGAAGCAAAGGGTATTGGAGTCGTGGAAGACGGGGAAGTGGGGGTTGGGGGAACAGAGGAAGAGGGAGGATGTGAGGGGAATTGGCAGGGAGTGGACGGTTCGGATTTGATTGTAGCAGTGGGACCTGGAGAGGTTTCTGGGAGCGGGTTAGATCGTGTGGCTTGGAGGGGCTTGGGGACACTTCTAGTCTTGGCAGGGAGTGTCTGCGTCTTGTTTAGTGAGGCTGGCAGGGGTTCGCTGTTTGGAGAGAGTGAGTTGGGGGTAGAGATACGTGGGCCTGTACGATGTGGCATGGGCTCGGGGGACGGGCAGGGGCTGGTGTTTGGGGACTGCAGGATGTCGGGGGACAGAGGCGGAACACCAAACTTTCTGACAGGCTGAAGTTTGACGACAAAAACCACAGTACAGCAAAGAGCCGGAGGAGGAGGACAAGGAGGAGGAGGAGGGGAGAGGGAAAGAAAACAAACACATGGGACACATGCAAGCGCACAAACACAAAGACGAAGGGAGGGAGAAGAAAAGGAATAGCAGAACAAACAAACAAACCTCACAGAAAGAAGGAGAATCAGACCAAACACACACACACACACACACACACACACACACACACACACATATGGAGGAAGGTGAGATGTTTTCAGGCACAGGAGAGATGGAGGCGGTGCAAAAAAAAGACAGACAGAAGAAACATGCAGTTAGACCATTCAGGCTCATGTCAAACATAAACAAATGTGTAAAGGGAGAAGAGAGCAAGCGATGCACACGGTTAAAGAAGCAGAGGCAACATTAGGAAGTGGTCTTTACATATATATAGAACTCTGTGGGCAGAGACAAAAGCAAGCGGGTACAAATAGTGTGAGAAACATGAAACGAGCTGCGAGTACAATTTGCGTTATCTCCATAACAGAAGGGGAAAGACTGGAGCATCTCAGCTGTGAAATTTCCAGTTTCTGGGTAGATTCATTGATCCGTTTGCTTTTTTTAATACCAAAGTTGCAGCAACAAAAGGTGATAGAATATTTCCTTTGGACGGGCTTTTGTTTTTCTACAGACAAATGAAAGAAATAACCACCCACGGAGCTTCTTGCTGAGAGCGCAATCCAGGCTTTGGATAGGTTTGAGAAATCAATTTCCCTTTCAGATCAGCTTGAAAGAACCTGTGTGCTGCGAGGAGCTCGTCTTAGGATCCGGCCTAATCTTGAGCCTTCTCAGGTTACTCAGCTGGAAAAGTTTACTACAAGCTCCCTCCCTGCTTGAAGCGAGAGAAATGTGGGATTTTCTGGAGCGTTCCCTGAGCTGGATTTCCACAGAGCTCAGGCCACAGAGAACAGAGAAACAGAACATGGGAGAAGATGCAGAGAGAGAAAGAGAGAGAGAGAGAAAGAGAGAGAGACTTTCTTTGCGGTGCGGGACATAAAGCTGTTCACGTGCTCATCTGTGTGCTGTGGTCTAACTTAACTACAAACAAAACTCTGTCAACACAGTGGTAACGCATGAGAACCCTGAAGGCTGGATATGAAAGAGCTCATCCTTGTGGATCCCAGCTGCCTCGTAAAACTAGGGTGGATCTGCGTAATGGATTACTGTAGATTACACTGGGGAAATGTATGGCATCAAACAGTATATACAGGCCGCTATTGGAAGTGATACAGTGATGTTTTGATTGTCATATTCGTCACTGTGTTTTGTTAAAAGGTCAAGCCCTGCGATGTAAGCGCAGACTGTTAATGTTCTCCGTCTGACAGAAACAGAAACGGCAATGAAGATGGATCAGCAGCAGCTGGGTCGTTAACCTCCAAAGATGAACAAGTATATACCTGAAAATTAAGTCAAGACGCCCACCCGCGATATGTGTCCACGTGATGGCGAGGTAACAAAGGTTGTGACTTACCCGTGGGCTGCTTAGGGGGCTGGTAGACAAACCAGAAGAAGCTCCGCTAATAGACCTCGACCTGTGGGACAAACGTGCAAGAAAACACACAGTGGCAGAAGCAATTTGTGAGCTCATCATGTGAACCTGGTACATGTTACCGTAAACACAGGTGGCTGGAAGAGCATAGAGGTTACATGTTGCACACGGCGAGAAAGCACTACAGCATATGGCACGAAGCACAGAGTTTGCCATCAAGCCCCCCGGTGAACACTACGTCTATTTAGACAAAGAGGGTGAAAGCAGTACAGCACACACTAACACGGTGACACAACACTCTTCATTTACATGGACTTCCAGCCATTAGTCTCCAACCAATTAAGCTTAATATTTTGGTTGTTGTAACTGCTACGCTTAGAAAACTATAGGCTGCTAACTTTCTAACTGTCTAACCAAACGTGTTGACTTTGTTAGGTCTTTGCGCTGGATCACTAGGAAATATCTCGAGGGTGGAAATGAAGCGGGACATTTGGTTGAGTGCCATTCGTCATGTTTTTCTTCTCCCCGCAGATGCCGTCAATAACCCCTATGAGCAGAGCCCCCGCTCAGAAATGAACAATCACAGGACAATCTGTCTCCATCAAACGCACGCACAAACACACACACGCACGCACGCACACACCGGTCCCCAAAACAGCGCCTGTCAACACTCGGAAACACCAGCTGCTCACTGTCACAACACTGTTCCTTTTTGTCATTCAATCTAATAATACCCCCCTCCTCGTCTCCCCTCTTGTTCTCTCTCCATTTCAGCAGTGATGCGTTCGAGAACATGTGGCCGAACCTAAACGTTTTGTGAGGAGATAAATCCGACACTTAGGGGCTTCATACTTGCTCGGCCATCAGAGGAAGACCTCGCCCTCGAACGCGAGTGGAGGATGAGAGAATTTAAGAGGGACGGAGGAATGATGGCTGGAAGAGGGGGATGAGAAATGTGAGGGATGGGTGAGGTGGACGGGGGTAATGGAGACTGATGCTCATTCCTGATATAAGAGCAGCCGGAGGCATCCATAAATGGGTACAATACTGTATAAATGGCAACACCTCGTTCCCATAAAAACGCTGCTTGCGTCAAAACAGGAAGTCTGGATAAGGGTCAGATAGAATCAATCTTCTAACGGTGGAAACACTCGTTTGGGCTCAGTCACTCACCTTCTTTCTGCTTTTAATTTACAGCCTAAAGAAGGAAAGGGATACTAGAACAGCTATTTATCTCCCAAGAGGCGCAAACAGAGTAGGAGGGAAGCAGCGCTAACAGCTACCATGAGAGAAGAAAATATAGAAACACCCACTCTTAAGCTATTTTCGTAATTCTCCTACTGGCCCTTCTGCCAGTGTATTTATTACACACACACTCATGCACACATGAGTAGGCGATGTTGAGACCACGTTGGCTAGGATCTCTCGTTTGAGAGAGCAGCTGACCAGACAGTTGCTATCATTTATGGTCCGCCGAGACATGCCCATAGTTGCTTGCTACAGCGCATGTGGTGCACATAGTCAATTGCACTTCATCTAAACATGGCCAAAACACAGCATCCTAAGGCCGTCGCGAGCATATTGTTCCAGACAATCTGCATCTGTTCGTGTTGGACAAGCGGGTCTATACAGCTAATGTTACAGATGGTTATTCTGTACAGTAATGGGCTGTCAAAGCCTCACCCCGGCTTTGGAGGAATGATGAATTATTGTTGACCGGTTTTATTTTTAATGACCAGCACATACAAGCAACCAGTCATCATTCAACACACGCTGGAGCTGGTCCTTCAGAGAGTGTGTGCTTTTATTGGATGGAGTATGTGTTGTATACAGAGCTACATGCGGGGGCTAGATTCACTTCACTTTCACTTTGTGAAAAATACATGCAAAAAAAAGCCTTAAATCAGTACAACTTCAAAGGTTGTTTAGTTATATTTGTCCGGGGTTATTTCTGACATTACGTCCTCAACCCCAAAGGATTATAAAAAAAATAATACATTTGGTGAAATTGATATATTTGGAGATTCAGTGTTCTTATTCCTATACAGTAAATACCCCAAACGTTTCACATACTCAACATTTTTAGTATTTCTGCGGGAAAATTTAACTTGGATACAAGACTGCTAAATGTCTTTTTCTCCATGAACTCTTAGGAAGTAATTTATTACTTTTTATTATATATTATTCTCCCTGTTTTTAAGGCTTTCCCTATGTTTAATTTACAGTGTAGACAAGTAAAATTGAAGGTTACTTTATAAAAACAAAGAAAACTGAAGAAAAAAGTGACTTTTCCAGTAAAACATATCCTTAACTAAACATAAAAACAACCATTGCCATTTGTCAAACTACATGAGCTTTATGGATGAGTTCTGCTGTGGTTCTGCATTTGCCACAGATCCCGTGAACATCCAAGTGGAACATTTCTATTGCCAACACAAAGATGAAAAACTCAATTTTACCCGAATGAGTCACACAGAAGTGATTATGAGCTATAAATAAGTAGATGATTTTGGTTGCTGTTAAAGTGTGTGATGGTTAAAAGGTAAATTATATTTTGTGGAAGTCCCAGAATAACAAGAGCATAGTTTCTAAAATGATGCCTCAATGTTGGGATTGTTTTGTTCTAAGGATCAATGTGGAAAAGAGCGGAAACTCACCCTGAAACTACAAAACTAGAAGGACATTTTTTTTAAATAACTAAAAAGAGCAATGCTGTGAAAACTAAAAACAAATATATAACTGATGTGACAAACCACTTATTATTTACTGCTGCTAATTGTTCACGTTGTGCCTTGGGACAACGTTTTTCAGATGTTATTATTAATAATAATTGTAACAATAACATTTGATTTAATGACTTTCTTCATCTTACCCTTTTAATTTTTCCGAGAATTCCCTCATAATACCTGAAAAGCTACCATTTTAGAAGAATAAAAGGAATTTAAAGCAACAGACCAATCACCCACTCAAAACCAGTTTGGCGAAGGCCGAAATCTCCCAAGCAGATTTCAAACTACGGTAAAATAAAAGGGAAAAGATCTGCAAAAGGTACCGACCCGTAGCTGGTAAATGCAGAGTACAATGGCCTGTGCGTGTACTCTGTCTGTGACTATCCATTTGTGTGGCTCCCCATTTTGTTTTTTCTATTATCCATTAGTCATCAACTGAACATTTCCTGGCCTGTTCTGGAGAGGGCCCAGTGTCCTCAGTGTGTGACCACCGGCTGTGTCAGAGACCCATCCAAAGCACTCGTGGGGGTCTGATGTTGAGCTGTAGGGGATGGAGCGAGTACAACATGTTTTGGGATGAGGGCATGGACTGAAATAAAATGAAACGGGAGCAAAATGAAATAGATGGTGCCAGGAGTCAAACGGGGAACGAACAACACTGCCAAAGCTAAAAAAAAAAACAATATTAGTGCTCTACTGGAGTGATGTGAGGCAAGTGGAGGATGTTCTGTTTTTCTTTTCTCCCCCTCTGTTCTCCCGACTTGGTGTTGACTTTTTCCTGCCAATTCTGTTCCTCGACGTGGAAGCAGATATTCATATAAATCAACACGCTGTTTAAATTAATTTCCTTTCCTGAGAACTGACAATTCCCCGAGGATTCAGTGCATTAATATTTGTAGCTCTGCTCCTCAAACTCCTAAATGTAGTAAGACCCCTGCAGTTTTTGCAGTGGAGATCAGTGTTAAAGGTGCTTTATTTGTGCTCATTTGAGCCTCTTAAATAAATTAGAGTCAATAATTAGCACGAGAGCCCGACTTATTAAGACTGCTTCGACTAACCCAACACACGTTCAGCTTTGTGGAGCAAGTGGAGCAGATCTGTAAGGGGGAATAAGAAAGAAAAAAAAAAAAAGAAAGAAGAAAATCAATTGATATTCTCTTCTTTACACTGCTGCACTCTTCCATACTTCATTAGCATATTATTAACCTTCCTTCATTTCTCCTGGCATGTTGTTAGGGCTTAAAATTAAATCACTAGGATTTCTTCTGCTTTGAGTTTAGCATTAAATGTCCTTTTAAGACACTTCTGGGTGTATCAAGAATGAAATGGGAATTGGTGTGAGGATATCGCCGTGTGCGTTTTCAGTGCGGCGCGGCTACGGCGGCACTTTTAGAAGAATCTTTTCAATTATACCTCACAGGAGCAGTCAGATCAGCAATCACACGTATGGCAATGCCAGATCGGGCCAGTGTGAGGGCTGTGACTCTGCACACTGGCTGAGATATGTGGAGCTAAAATGTTGGATAAGGATTGTGTAATTTTAGATAAAACCCATTTCCTCTCTCTCCCACCATTCACACTGGTGGAAATGTATCCTGTCAAAATGCATGTTTCAAAGTCTGTCCTCTCGCCGACACCCTCTGATCTGAAGTTCTACTGAATCTTCAGTGCTGTCAACAAAAGTTTGCTGTTGGGGAAAGATAAGGTGAGGTTCAGAGAAAGTCAGTCAAATTTGGAGACGTTATTCAGCTACGCACGTGCAGCCCCGTCATCACCTTCTACGTACACACGCACACCAACATGCAGATGATCAAACAAAGTAAGCAAAGGCCCCTGATAAAAGACAGAAAAAAGTTCAAAAACACAACCAAATCCAGATGATTCTCTAATGGACAAATCAGTTGGAGAGCTGTGAATTGCGGTACAAGGAAAAAGACGCGGGGAGAGAGAAAGATTCGATTTGATTTGGAGGCAGAGGGGCTGCGTTATAGGAATCCAAGCCACCACATGCGATTGGGAGCCAGACAGAGAAAAACTAGCGGCGTTTCCACATTAGCATAGCAATTTCTACTAACAGAGGGGGTGTTTTGGACTGAAGGTCAGCTGCACACAAGGGACCACAGGAAAGAAGGAGAGAAGTGATATGAAAGGCTACGGAGGAGCCCCTGAAAGAGGTTTTGGTGGAGGAAGTGTAAACAAAAAACACTGATTTAAAGTAGCTTGGAAGAAAGATGCAGGGGAAGTTTTTATTAACGACGAGGGCTTCCGTCATAAGCGGGGTTGGAACCATGGTTTTGGTATGTGATCTTACTGAGATTTGCACAAGTGAACCTAAAAGGTGGTGTTTAAAACAAATGCCCACGGCACTCATTTCAGTGGCCTTGGATGGCGGTTTAATATGATATACGGATCGATTCTGATGCTGCTGCGGCGCTGCTATCGACAGTATTTTGAAATTCTAGACTTGACTGAAACGCGCAAATCAGAGCGAAGGACAGACAAAGCTTCTCTACTAACACAACCTTTAAAAGAAGAGGAGATGAGACTCGGGTCGCCTTAAGGGATAAAAAGGCTGGAGTAGAGGCGATAAAACACAAGAAGATGAAATTTAAAGTGAAACTCAGAGGCACCGGAGGACAGAAAGAATTAAGCGCGAGTGTAAAGAGGTGGGAGCTTTTGGAATGGATTTAAAAGTGAAGTGGCGTCCTCCAGTGAAATGAGGCACAAGGAAAAATTTGGCTACTGTCGAACTGCAAGGCTGTCGAGTTTTTGATGTATGTCACACTGACATGAATATTCATCGGCATATTCTTATCTACAATGTGTATGTTCTTACTGCCTCCACATTTATGTCCTATTCCTCTGAAAGCTTTCCCAGCCCTCTGCCAATCTGCCTATCATTAGGCAGATCAGGTTATCACCTCTCTCAGATTCAATCTTCCCTGCTGTCACAAATGTCACTGCCTCTGACCAGAAATGTGCGGCGCGATGATATATTGCTTGTTGAAATAAGACGAGGAAATGGATTTTAAATCAGTCTGCAGTACCTTGTGGGGGGTGTGGTTGTGGTTCGACTCGAATATTTCTAAAACACAGAAATGCTCCACGAGCGGAGAAAGTGGGACACAGTGCGAGAGAAACTGATTATCAGTGCGTTCCGATTATGAAAAGAAGAGATAATTGAGCTAACACCGGAAAAAGGGGGCGGGGGGGTTGTGGATATTAAGACTTGGAATTGCAAATGAATGAAGTGTTCTTCAGTCGGAGAATTAAGCTAATTAAGAAAGTTAGGTCAAACTGGAGGAACTGGCAATCTAAATCAGCTGACTCTGTTGGGAAGAAAAGTTGTCACTTTGCCAATGCGGCTCTTTGAAATAACGTGCGTGAAGCCACCTCATGCTGCAGAGGCCATCGCCATCTGGAATAATCTGAAATAATACAGAATTCACCTCTGCATCTTTCCATAGCCACGGATGGCGTTTTGCCACGGGTGTGAGACACGAAGCAAGAGGAAGTGGTGACATAAAGGAAGGGAATACCTCTCTTCTTTGCTGTATTTTGTATTGGCGTCGGGAATATCCAAGCTTTTACTGTACACTGATTTACTACAGTGAGACAGGAGACAAATGAGCAGAGAGTCAGTCTCTGTTTACGTTTGTCCACAATCAAGCCTGATAGCAAATCAGACTCACTGGCACGACTCGCCATAACAATGGTGGTCTTGGAGAACCTCCAACATGCATCAATAGCCATTAAATCAGATTCAATAGAACTAAACTAGGTAAAAAAGCACATTTACAGACACACATATAGATCATAATGTACATCTTGAGAGTTTTCTTTACAGATGTTTTGTTAACTCCATCATGCATACCTCTGCCCGTGCTGCGTCATGTCAATAGCCCTCCTGGCAGGTACGGGTGAGCCTCCGTCTGTGACACTGAGGACCTCCATCGACTTCCTCTCGGGTCTCCTCTTGCCGTGGCGGTTCAACATGGGGGAGTCCACCCGCTTCCGTGGAGGATCTGACACACAGATACAATGACTATCAACGTGACGCACCCGGCGTCTTTCTTGTGTCGCATGGTTTGGTGAAGTGGCTGCAATTGTGAGTGATGTTAAGCACTGATCAGGCTGACATTTTAACTAATAGTGAATACATAATGGTTTCCTTTCAGTCCTCGAACTAATGGCCAATGTATTGACTGTATGGCATTCAATGAAGCGGGAGTCAATTCATCAAAATGTCTGTATGTTAGAGCACACGTTTGCATTATCACAGAATGCTCCCATTTCAGTGCTGCTGTCGGAAAATAACCCTGGCAGAAGTCTAAGTAGAGCATCTCTGACTCCTCTCAGATGTCCGTGGGTGGAAATCTATGTTCCATCGCAGCATATGAATGAATGAGGGAATATTTTCTTACTTCTTTTTTTTTTCTGGTGAGATAAATCAAAAAACTAACCATATCTGAGTTGACAGTTTTTCAAAATAAAACTGGCCTATTGGCATCTTCTATTTCTGCAAACTAAATTCCATTGAGGAGCTTGTCTATTTTCAATAAAAAACGGCAAGCTTTTTCTAGTGGAGAGCCAATCTATCACGACTGGAGCCGATGCAGCCTCTCTGGAGAGAGTGAAATGGGGGAAGAAAAAAAAAGAAGACAGCAGCGCATGCGTGAGCATACCTTCTCTTGGTACTTATTCTTGTCTAAATTAGAATGGTTTGTGCTGGGAAACAGCTGTCTGTTTAATGGCACGATGAAAAGCCATTTGAAGTAATGTGCTGGTGTCACATGGCAGCGCTCAGACATACTGTGAGCCATCCTGTGTTTACTGTTATGCTCTTTTCTTTATTGATTATTCTTTGATATCTGTACTTTTCCTCCTCCTTACCAATCTCATTGCGCGGGGGGAGATTCTGGTCTTCCTGACTGGGGTACCTCTCTTTACGGTCCAGCAACAGGAAATAGATCATCTTCTCCTGGTTGTCACTGGAAGTAGGCGGCAATGAAAAGACTTGGTGAAACACGAGAAAAAGATGCTATTTTAGAAAGGGTTTAAAGAGAGGATTTCATTTAATTAATTCAGAGTGCCCAAAATCAACAAATTAAACAGTGAAAACCCTTGGTATGATTAATGTCATTTAATCTTTCTCAGTTCCTTCTGAAACAGCCACTAAATAGCTTTGATCATTAAAACCAAACTTTTTGTTTCACAGATCATTAAGCCCGTATAATATTCTGCACATATTTTTAGGACATGCCCCATCTCCACATACACAGAGTCTGCTGGCAAAGTTTATGAAAGTATCAAAACATTACGACTTTGTCCTTTTCTTGCGCCGTAAATCAGGAAGCCTAATATCTTTAGCCTCTAGGCCAGTCGTCGCTATGCAAAAGGCCCAGGGATCGGCCCACTGTAATAAAGACAGATTGGAAAGCAGTAGGAGGCAAAGAGACAAGGACCTGCAACTTCAGCTAAAATCAACCAGGGGAAAAGAGATAGAGGCGGCAGATTTTCCTCCAGTCCAGCACTATTACAGGACGCTCCCAGGAGAAAGCAAGCGAGTGTAAGTTAGGGGAGAAGAGGAAAGCAAGACTCGTTTAGCATTAAATACAGGCTGGGAATATGTAAAAGAGACTAAAAGGGGATAAAAAGGGACATTTAAACATGTGCAATGCATCTGGGCGCGCTCTCTGAACAGACAAAATGACCAAGGGCTCTGCCGGGCAATCCACAGTCGGTTTGGGCAAAAGCATTGAGTGGCGAGCGATGTAAGCACTATGTGATAACAGTTAAGTGATCTATAGCATCTGTCATCAGAAGTGGCAGCCTCACAGGATTTCATAAGAGCCCAGGAAAAACTAAGGCCGACACCACATAGCCATCAAATCCTCTGCTTTTATTGCAACCACAACCCCACTCCCTATCAGCAGCCCCCTTTTATTTTGACCTATTTCATCACACACCTTTTCCCTTTGATCTCAAACTTTTCCTTTCCCACTCCCACCTCTTTTTCTTTTTTTTTCATTCGCAGAGCCGCATCTGCATTTTACTCACTCTTTTTTTCTTCTTCCCTTCTCTATCCCACCTCTATCCCTTTTAACTCCTCCTTTCACTCACTCGTCTGAGAGCAGGTCTTTGAGGAGCTTGTTCTTGTCTCTGAAGCAGCCCAGGGAGTGCATGCTGTCCAGTACGTCGGGGTCGATGTCGTCTGCAGAGGGCAGGCTACGAATGGTCACTTTCCTCGGCACAGGCTGCTCAGGCTCGGGCTCGTTCTTTCCCCCTCTGGGAACGCAAAGAAATTATGGCACAAATAAGGACACAGTGGTCCAGCGTGACCCTTTATATTTTCTTGTAAATATGAGCACCTCCGCGTTGTATAAACCCCATGATATATAGAGGCGTTACAGGGTTCACTCTGGGAGTGAGCTCATTTAATCACTGTTTAAGTGAAGGTCAGTGCAGAATGTTTTGAAGCACTTGTTTACCTCGTTATAAACATGGCTCACATGGGAAAACTTTATCAGTCATGCAGTTACATTAGCTTTAGTCATGTTGCATGGTCACTTGAATGTGTGTGGAAGGTTTATCATGCTCAACAAGCAGACAGATGACTGAGTCACACACTTCTGTTTTGGAATCTTCAGCTTTCCTTCTGCCCTGTTTTCCAAATTTAGTTTCTTGATCATTCCCTCCCCCTCCCCCTCCCCAGATGCTATCATCAGTATATTTTCTTTCTAGGCATTCAGTCATCTTTGCCAGGAAACTTTATGGAACCATAAACTCATTTTTCACCAATGGATGCACCTTGAATTCACATACACTATTGCTCATGAAGTTGGGATAAACATATTCGTCTCTTTACTATTATTTATATACATCATTACCACCTTTCGCCATGTGTAGAGTAGTTATTCTTCTTCCTATGATTCTTTGTGATATTCTATAATTTTATTTATCAACAATAAATCACAGTGTCATACTCATTGGAGGAAAACGAATGAAAATCTTTTATTCCGACTGTGGGCAACTATATATTAGTGCA
>JAPTHA010169809.1:0-15912 GCA_029814585.1 Gymnapogon annona | reverse complement strand
TCTGTTTCGTGCTTCGTGTGCTAATGTTTTTATTAATATTTACAGATGTGTGTCATGTATGTGACGTCAGGAGTGGGGGTAATCTTACTTTTTAAAATGTCTGCAATTTTAATGGATGATGGCATAAAACCAGGGCCCAGGGACTACGGTTAAAAATGAGCTTTTATGCTAAAACTGACACATTTACAGAAATGTTTATTAATATGTGCTGTCCCTGTTAAACAAACAAATAAATAAAAAAATAAAAAATTTATCAGACAGCATCTTCTCCTGACCTGTTTGAGATTAGATACAGCTTTATTTGCCCTTTTAATAAAAAAACCAAAAAAAACCCAAACTGAAATGTTTCACTTTTACTTGGATATAATGGATGACAATGTGCAACTACAGACGGGTATTATTCTTCCATGGAGTTTATTTGACTGAATGTGGAAAAAAAAAAAAAAGAAGTATCTGTCAAGCCAATCCCGTGAAGTTCTCGGCCAAACTTGCAAAAGCAGAATGTTAGAGCAGAGTGACAGACAATATGCACTTTTTTTTTGCCGTGCTGCCAGTATCTCTCACTGCCCTTTTCTTTCCTTCCCGCTGCCAGACTGGAGGTTTAATCAGGGAAAGCAGCTGGGAACAGGCAGAGTGGAGCTTGTCTCTAAACCAGGCTGATTTACTACAGGCTCCCCAGACCTCCTTTATATCTCACCAGCTAATAGGCCGAGCTGGGCAGCTTTCCATGGGAACAAAAAGACAGGTTACCCACGGAGGCGCGAGGTGCACCGGATGAGTGACACCAGCGCTGGACGAATCAGACACGTATGAATCTATCAGAACTAGACGGAGGCCGTGCAGACACATTTGAAGAATGGGCCAGTGTAAATACAGAAATAAGCCATGTCATCCAACTGGAAGACTCTGTTAATATTTTACTGCACTATACAACATTCATACCTGGCTGCGACCGTTACAGCCCTGGTTGAAGCTGTTTTCACAGCAGTAACAAATAACACACATGGAAATATCATACTGTATAATACACAGCAGTTATGAGGAAAATGTTTAGCAATACAGGGATAAATAAATTAAGTTCAACTAAAGTTAAACTTATATGAACAACTACTAATACAACTCTTGAGACCATGAGACCAAAACAGTTCAACATTTTGCATAAATATCTGATTGAACTGAACTGACTTCAATAGTTCATATTAAACACACACCACACAGTGCATATAGAAAATACTACTAAATGTTTTCAGTCCAGTAATAGTCAGAAACTGCAGACGTTTCAGAGCCAACTGTGTGCACAGAATTTCAACATATTTTAAAATCACATTGGTGCTATGCCTTCCTGTTTGGAAGTCTCCGGATCATCAGCATCTTGAAGTGAGAATGTCATGCAGGTTCGTGCTCTATCGACACTTCTGCTGCGCAATTGATATGTTCTCTATGTTGAGGTCTCTCATCCACACATGAACTGTGTTTTAGGTTACAAAAACAGAGATTTATAAAAATATTTTCTTCAGTCTCTGATGAACCGTATCCATCTGAGGAAAACAGAGACTGAAAAACAACAAACAATTTGCACATGTCTGCTATTGCTTTGTGTCTGCTTTTGTCTGCACATGAAACCTCAAATCCCAAGTGTTTAAATTAGTGTATGTGTGCAGTAGATTGATGTAGCACCTATGCGGTAGAGGGACCAGACTGGTGTTAGGCACAAATCCACAAAATGTAAAGAACACACAACATGGGCCAACACTCATACTCACACATTCATAACCAATTCAAATGTGTGTCTCCCGCTAGACCCGGTATCACCCACCATGTCCACACCGTGAATCCCATCACAATCAATGGATTGTCTGGGTTTGTATTGGTCTGCAGTTGCTTTTTGCATTATCGTGTAAAAACATAATATGCCGTAAAACCAACTTCAAAAATTCAAGGTTTTTTACTGTCATTCAATACATGCACTGGCAGTGCTTGGCTCAGACAGTGTCATGTAAGAGATAGATAAAAGTACACACCACAGAATAAAAGCAACTAAAACATTAAAATGTATAAAAATAAAAAAAAATCCAAAATTTTTGAGGTATTGCACCAACGAGGCAGATCAAAATCCAAAATAAAGCAGAGAGAAAATATTTGCCTAGGAAAATATCTGAGTCAGTGTGATTAAGGCATTATATAATAATTAATAATGCTTGTATCACAATATGCAGACAAGATGCCCAGTGGAGCTAAAAAAAAAAAAATCTACGAAGCACTGCAGTTGTATGTAGAAATGGATGTAGAACAGTCTAGTAGGTGTGTTGTTGAGTTATAAAACAGGAGACATTATGCAGTTTTCATTTGAAAAGTGACATGACACCAAATTCGTCCCACTGAAACAGTAGATTCAGCAGACGGTCACCGTTATGTTTCTCGCACTAACAACATACAGAAGTAGGACACGGGTGCATTCTCTGCCTCCACACCTGTGGCTTGTTGCCTCATCAGCCCTGACCTGCATCTTTTGTCCGCAGCTGCACCCAGTCGCAGTTGGTCTTCACCGCTGGCCCTGTTTCATATGCTCGTACTGTCTGCCTCAGTCAGTGGCTCATTACACCTGCCATCTGATGATCCCACAAGTTATAGGAATATTATATACCTGTCATAATATCTTTGACCACATGCAGATATGTCAAAATCAAGCCGTGAAAATAACCTTTTCCAGGCATTGGGCCTCTGTAAACCTGCAGAGCAAACAACACAAACTGACACATTACTGTCTAGAATTGATTCTCATCAGGATGACGTCTCTGCTGTCAATTTCCAAACATGTAATTATCACAGAAGTGAGCCACAGAAGGGGCTGTTTTGGACAAATAAAAGAGCAATCAGATATCAATTTGCAGAGCAGAGACACATTTTAATGCCAGGAGTAAACAAAAGGCAATCGACAGACCATCTTGAACAGAGACATACTGTAACACTGTTGTAAACAGACTGCTGCTCAAACATAAATTAGCAACTAGACCTTTGCAGACAGACGACCAGTTTTTCAATTTGACCGACAGATACATATGTTGCAAAAGCAGAGAGGGACTGAGCTGAAGCAGTTTGAACGTTCTATGATTAGATTAAATACCTTCATTAGTCCCACACAGGGAAATTTCAGGTTACAGCAGCACATATAAGACAAGACACACACACAGAGATACTGCAAAATATAATGGAAAATAAGAGCAATTCCTGATAATATAGATATGTAAATACAAATAAAGAAAAGAAAAGAAAAGAACAGATTGAGTGCAACAGTAAAGATCAATAAATGGATGGGTGGTTTTTGTAATGGCATTGGCGACTGAGACGAGGGTGAACTCTGGGTATGTGCACAATGGCCTTTGGCTCAGGGTCCCACACATCAAAGATTGGACTACAAGGTCATAAAATCCAGTTGTGAACATCAATGGCTTCCCCATTTTCTCCCCCGACCTTGAAAAAAATCTGTTAAGGCCAGATGCACACATATGAACACATACACCTTTGGTCACTTTTTTTCACACCAGACATTAGAAGTCATCGGGTGATTGTGTAGCACACACTCTCGTGCGCGCACACACTCATGCAAACATTTTGCGATTCCGATCGTACATGTGTACACACACAAACATGCCAGTACCACTGTACACTTATCCTATTGCTCTCACCTCCCGTGGTTGCTAAGCAACAGCACATATCCACAGATTGTTTACAGAGCCTGTATTACAGTTCATCTCAAAGGGGAGGTAAGACAGAGACAGATGACACAATCTCATCGGATGGAAGGATAAAAATAAATAATTAAAAAATAAAAGAGAAGAAGGTGATTTGAGCCTCACAAGCAAGTCGACAATAATGCAAATGAGGCAGGTGGTGAGAGCCATGTTCTCCAATTTAATACCATAGTGCGAAATCAAACAGATCTGTCTAGACCGTAGCTCAGATAATAGTGAGGTGTCAGTGTCATGAGTGTCATGCACTGTCAGTGTTTTGTTCAACTCTGTGTTATAAAGTAGCACAAACAGGCGATCCAAGAGCAGGTTTGGTAATTTTGAAAACAGGTTTTATTTTTATGTTCACAAGGAACTTAAATAATAACACTAACAATCATGAAATCTAATTTATTTACAAAAAGCGCTGCATAAAAATCATGGGATTAACTTTAATATTTACAACCAACAAAAAATACCCACAACGGGAAAATCATAAATTCTAAACATTAACAAAAAACCACTCAAACAGAGGGAAATGGTCTAAGCCAAGAAATACAAAATCAAAACTCAAAACGCATGAAAGCTATATCAATTTCGAAAATGTACAAAAACACAAAAACACAGGAACACAAGAATCACTATAATCAATCTAACAAATACCCACAAGGGGTTGAAAGGAACTCTGGACAGAGACGCAACACAGAGGAAAGCAGTCTGCAATCTGGCACCAGGGAGTGACAAGGACCAGGGTTATATAGGGGGAGAAACAGGTGACGCACATTAACATAACGACCGGATTGGAAACAGCAGGTAAGTGACCCAGGGGTGAAACTGACATACATACACACACACACTAGGAGGAGACACAGATGAGACGTCACAATAAAGCATAAAAACAGAAAATAAAGTAACTGACACAGACCGAACATGACACTCTGAAATTAAACGCTGTGAACTTTGTATGTCAGTTTAATCCCTCTTCAAGCTCATCACTTATTAAAGAAGTTGATATTAGACCGGATCCTCATACCCCCAACACCTGTACATTGTACCAGTACAAAAGCTCAACACCCCAGCCATTATTTGGAGATGCTTGTCATTCAGTTTGAGATGCACTGAGATCATAATTGCAGTGATTATAGTGAAAGTCATGTCCTTTCCTGCTGTGGGAAATCTGGTCACACAGTCGCGGGAGAAAGTTCTTTGAGAAAGCAGCGTCAGCATCAGATGTGGAGTCATGCAAAACCAAAGGCTACATAACAGCCAGCAGCTGCACGGTGTCCACCCGAACCCAGCGTCTGACCTAAAAGAGGTTGCACTCACATGACTGTGTTGATTCCTGAAAGCTGCTGAAACATCTGAAGACTGCAGCCCACCAGGAGGGCTCGGCGTGTTGGAGGGTAGGTCAGCATCCGCCAGATCACTGGGCCATCTGGAGACACAAGCAAAGACATAGCAGAAATTAAGTTTAAAGTCAGCATGAAAGGTAACATGGTTCCGAAAATAGGAAGAATGTCGGATACGGTTTATGGCAATGAAACCCTGGTCACTGCGATAGAAACCATGACCTTTTCCTAGACTCCAGGGAGAAGTATCTGCTGCTAACCTATGACCTCCCAATAATCAGGGAAAGTAAAAAAGAAGATTCTCTCATGAGGTTCGACACCATCTGCCCTATTTCTGTTTCAAATATCACAGTTTGGTATGAATCTAATGTTTGATGCCAGCCTTGGTCTCGTGTAGTCCCATGTGGCCGAGCAGCAAAAACCAAATTGTGATCTTCAACAGACACACAGACCGAGCGACTCCTCTGGTAAAAGTGCTGAGGTTGAGAGAGCTATAGGATAATGAGGGACATGCAAACTATGTCAAGAGAACACAACAAGACAAACAACACTATAGATGACACACACACACACACACACACACACACACACACACACACACACACACACACACACACACAGTCCTCCACCATCCACAAATGTCAGTGCGGAGCTTCTTCATATAAAATAGCACAGACACAGACTATTTGGGAGCAGCTGTGTGTGGGAGGACTCTGGACCAATGAACATCTCCTTTAGCTGTTTGACAAGCAGACCAGACTCAGTAAAACAGAGGCCCTGCTGACATGCAACCCGGCTACGCAAACATACTTAAGCCATACTTAAAGCCTTCGCTGCGGTCACAGACTCGGTGGAAAACAACATCATGTCTGAATCCTTTCAGTTGTGGAGATGCTGAAAAACAGTATTTTTTTTAAAACTTATTTATCTGGATTGTGGCTGTGGAGACCACGTCAAAAGTCACATTGACAAGACATCCCGACGAATAACTCACCAGCTCACAAATGCGTTCCATCAGGACATACAACCATCGTGCTCGGTGTCTGTTGTGCACGTCTGTACATCACTTTGAGCCTTAAAAATGTATCTCCTGTTTTATCAGTGTAGTATTACACTGACTGGTTGGTCCAGAACTATGCATCTCTTAGCAGAACTTAAATATAGAGCTTGAGCTCTGAGATTGTACTCAGGTTAGGTACAGGTTATCTTTAGAAGCTAATAAGAACATTTAGTTTGGAGAATCTACAGAAGACTGAAGCTCTCTGAAAGTAGTTTTGTTTCATTTTTAATATGAAGCAGACCTCCAACCTCTGACAGAGATGAGGAAGTGAAGCGTTTATGAGCTGAGCCATTTCCATGGTGCTAACCTGGTGGAGTGTGATTGATTGATCCCCAGAGAGCAGAGCAGGGCACGGGGCTGTTATCTGATTAGTTGATGAGGAAATCAGGATTCATGGGCAGAAGAAAGGAGCGAGCACAGACCTCATGAGTACCAGAAGAAGAGCTAGAGATTACATGTAATTAATCTGAAGCACCAAGTGCCTACTTTTATGGTTGGTGCGGTACGTACGCCATTGCATATAGTTCAACCACAGGATATCAGTCAAGTGCTACAAATGTAGAATTAAAGATGCACATTCACAGACGTGAACGCCACCAATGGAGATGTACCCATGTACAGATGACGCAGTCAAACAAACACTCACTACAACTCACAAAACACACAGCTTCATTTCCTCAGTTGAACACCACCCAGCTATAATCTAATCAGATGAGATATTGAGAAAGAATGGGGAGGAAAAACAAGGCACTGAGACACCAGTAAGCCACAGGCATGGTGACTAAGACTCCCAGTACTGCGGTAATTGCATGTCAGGTTTCCACATTTAAATCTCTCCAACAAAATCTGTTGCCTTTGTTTCATTCATTCATTTTGTCGCTCCTTATTATTAACACAATGCAGCCTGACATACACAGCTGAACACTCTTCCTCTAAGAGCTAAATATAAGCAGAACTAACTGTTTTTCCCCCTGAGTTATCAACACAATGACTGGGGATTACAGTGCATATGATGCCCCATCAAAGGAAAGCCTCTGTCAATCTTCTGCGATCGCTTCTCCGCCATCACTACCTTCACACGTCTCTTTTGATTTCACGTCCCATCAGCTGATCCAGGAAATTCTAATAGCCTCACTCCCTCCACACCCATCACACAAATTATTTGTATAGTGAGCAGGGGAAAGACTGGGATGTGTTTTAATGACTACAAAGTCTACCCCCCCAATCCCCCCCACACTCTACTCCTCCTATTTGACATTCACTGAAGGAACCTCCAATTAGTTCTTTTCTTCTGCCGTGTGCTTTAAGGAAACACCCCAACTTCTTCTGCCTAACAACATCCACGGCCAATTAAAACATCAATTTAGCACCGATGCTGCTGTCAAAGGTTTCTTTTCAGTCACACTTCAAATGATCCACAACTCAAGGTGAAGGACACACACTGATCTTTCTTTCCTGGAATACACGACTTATGGTTATTGCCAAACTGGTATATATTTAACTCGTAAGTCAGGGAAATGCGTCTGTATCCACAGGTCAGGACATGGTCAACTGTATCGGGGAGGATGAGCTGGTGTTGAACAATGGCCAATCGAGGGAGCATAAGAGGGCAACAAGGTGGATGATAAAGGCAAAGATGGAATTATGAAGACAGAAGTCGGCCTTTAAAGGGGAATGCCATGGCTTATGAGGAGGACAGGAATAGCTGTATCTGTGCATCCAATCACAGCGGCCTCTGGAAGTAAGTGGCTGGAAGTGGGCTGCACTTCTGTTACTGAGCTCTGCGAGAGCTGGCTGCAATCAAGGATAGAGCCCAGGCAATCTGTAGCGCTCCTACCTCAGCAGCCATTTCCCCTCTAATTACTTATTCCCCCCCCCACCTTGCAGTTGGGATGAGGAACAGGAGAAGCGTCTTCCTCATTCAGAGTGGGATCATGACACATCGCACCCAAGATCAGAACAGGTCACGACCACTGCAGAATAGAAATTAGATCTAAATGAATACACAGGGGTGCGGATATAGCACCACTGTTATTATTATTATTATTATTAAGGTGCATTTGAACATCAATAAAAAACAAAATAAACAAAATATAAATAAAAATAAAAAACAAGAACAACAATTTGCTTCCACATGTTCAAAAGGAGTGGGAGGAAGTCTAAACTACTGTACAATCAGATGAATGTTTAGTCAAATTATTCAGCTTAAAAAACAAGTCACAATGTAATCAGGCCTCGTCTTTTCCTCCAAGGTTCTGTAGGGAAGTCATTCTGAAAGTGATGACATTTATTTCCTGTTTCAATCCTATCCATGCTAGCCCTAAAACCCTGTTTAGATTTCCGTTCAATGGGACCTGATTGGAAGCAGTGGGGTTTGAGTAACTTTGAGCACATGCTGGGTACTTAGTTCATTTCTGCACATTTTGCTTTGCATCTTAACATGGTTTAAATACTGTTTAATGGAGGGCTTACCCGTGAATAGTTTGTGATTTCTCAAGATGTTCAGGAAACTTTCATTTCCATATCTCCTTTATGTTTTGGCAATGGAACCATCTTGGCATTAAAGCTGCAGTGTTTATACATATTGTTATTGTGTTTATATATATTATTATAGTGTTTATATATATTTTTTTTCAATGTGATTTGACAAAAGTGACATAATTACCTTAAGCACATTGTTATTCAAGTAGTCTGGAGGGACACAGGGGACTGAGGTGCAGAGATTCAGAGTAGGGAGGTGGAGGACATGTTTGAAAATGCAGATGCTCGTTTTTATCCCCTTGACCAACAAGATAAGCATGGCTGACCAACATGATTAAGATGCGTGACTGAGATGTAGAGAAGATCACCCAAGCCCACTTCTATCAGACTGTACTACCTTAGTCTGATACTTTACAGGTCTATGATTGCAGGTGAATACTGCATTTTCCAGAGTAATTCCTAATCTATGTCATTTTCTGGGCAAAACAATCATGTTGTGAGTACTATTCATCCGACACATTGCTCTGACTGAGAAGCTACAAGACTAGCCAAGGTGAAATGAGAGGAGAGTGCACGCTACACACCCCTTTTTTTAGCATGGGGAAAACAAGTAAGGATGCTAGTGGTGACAAGAAAATGCACAATATGATGTCAATGGAGGGGAAACACAAGATCATAGATAAACATTCTTGTGGCGCTAGAGTGACCTTGACCGTGGTTTGGGTCAATCAGTTCAAGACGCACAGGAATTCATTGGGTGGTCAGGCACAGGGAGGGTGCTAGTCCCGATCTGGCTAAGAGTTTATGAAGCTCTTCCAAAAGCTTGTGATTAAGGAATCAGTGAAAAAGTATGGCAAACAGGCAAAACCAGCTGATTAAACAAATCTGAAAAAGCCTAATTCAAGAAATATACACCTGGTGCCACAAGCCAGTATTGAAATGTTTGTTTGCTGAACTCGAGTAGAAGAGAGTAACCACCAGTACCACGCCCATAAATGCTCAGGCTCCTTCCCCCCATCTAACAGCCTCCTTCCTTCCAGACGGGGCTAAATGAGTCGGCTGCACACATCCAGACTCATGCCCACTCAATGTGGCCAGGGATTGGAAAATGTGTGTCAACCTGAGCCAGTGGCTTTTCTTCCCATCTGAAATTGCTGTGACCAACCTGCGCCCAGATCTGGTTCTCTAGTCCAACTCTTCCTGGTGTGCCTTCATCATCGAACTGACAGTCCTTTCAGAGGGTGTGCTGTGTTACCTTAGTGACTGAAGCAGAGGAGTGAGGCTGGAATGAGAGGGTGCGGTCAATGGAGGTGGGCTGCAGAGGTTTTGTAGCCAGTTTGTTTCTAGATCTTGTCGTCTACTGCGGTTGGACTTGTTTTCTGGTTGAATGTTTTAGTCTTTAGAGTTTTTGTAAGCCAGAGTCTTGAGGTCCCCCACAGAGGGGGATCCATCTTTATTGTCCCATGGAGGGGGACCTGTGTCGTCCCTAGCCCCGGCTCCTCTGTTTTTCCCTGTTGTGTTGGGAGCATCTCCGTGTCCTATAGTTTGGGCTGTCAGCAGCTGTCCCTTGAGGGGGGGGTACCGTTACAGCCAGCCAATGCTGTGGCCGGGCCATGCCCTCCACGTCAAGGTGCATCACGGATGATCTGTAACACCTGGGCCAGGCTGGTAGGCTGTGGCTGAGCAGGTAATTGGACAGCTGTTTAAGAGCTGTCTGCGCAGCCAGCAGCGTGGCCTCATAAATGTCTTTGCGTCAATTTCAATCTTCAATTTAAAAAAGTCCAGGTTATTACCTGGACATTTTTTAATTCACTTGGACTCTAATCTAGATTCTGGCTGGGTTTTCTTTGTTGAGGTTTGTTGGAGGTTTAGTTCAGGTTTTCAGGTTTAGGTATGTTTAGTGTTTAGTGTAAGTTCTCTTGGGTTTGTTGGGAGTAGTTTACAGTGGATGTTCTCTTGTGTAACTGGTAGGTAATGTTTTAGATATTTTGTTAATAAATGTTCTATGTTCCCCTTAAATCCCATGCATTGAAGCTTCCTTTATTTCCACACATGACAACAAGGCTCCTGAAGGAGGTAGGGATCAGAGGGCAGGCCTAACACAAGTTCAAAAAAGAACCCACTGCTGTCACCGAAAGGTGGAGTCACTTGTTCTGGCTGAAGCAGAAGGAGACAATATGGACAGCAAAGTGACCACATGGAGCAACCATGCAACACATACCCAAATCTGATCAACCTGGGGTGGCCCAACCTCAGACGAGGATGTGTTGTGTTAAAAGGCGGAAACACCTGATGATTCTGGGGCACACAACTGACGACATGTTGTGTGGGTGGCTCCTAGTGGTCATTGTCAGTTCCAACCCCATCAAAGACTTCACAAACCCTACTCAAGAAGACCCCTCTGCTGTAATGCTCATTTCATCTGGGATTGTAACATCTTGTCTTGTTAAGTAATCTAATATGTGAATTCAATAAGTAAACAGTATACCCGCAATGATCACAGGGAAATGTGCAGTTATTCTTAAAGATATACTCAGGAAATAACAGACACATTCTCATATTTGATTATTTTACCCATACAAGCATATGTCACAAACTATAAAATACTTGTGTTCAAAATGTAAAGAAAACCTTAGAAATAGAGAATGCTCTTCTTCTAACACAAAATAGAGGCCTAAATTACCATTCCCCAATTCATTTTGATGCATTTCATGTAAATGTATAAGTTCCACCTGTGCTGTGTGCGAAGCATCAACCCAAAAAAAACAAAAAACAAAAACAAAAGCAATTGAAGCGAAGAGTCTGATTTTGATTTTGCATTGAAATACAACACAGAAGTATAACAATGTAGGTTTTTGTTTGTGATCTCATCTATAACATTGTTTTGTCTTTTTTTTGCGGGGGGGTGGTAAAAATGGATAATATATTTGCTCTCTTATTGAAAATCACTCAGGGCCTGTAACATTAAGGCGTAACAGCATTTAAATGGTGCTGATCTAATCTTGTAAGCAACAAAGACTGTCTGCAGATGCAGGGGAGCAGCTGTGTTTATCTAAGGGACGTGAGGGCCAGCAGTTGCCAGGAGCTGAACACCAGACAGATGGATGGAGAGATGAATGGACGGAAGGACAAGGGGTGAAATGTCAGACACAGTAGCAGCACAAAGAGACGTGCAACAATGGCACCGGAGCCTCCATGTTACTGGGCGATGACATTAACATTATCAACGTTATGATGATTTGGAAGATGAATCACTAACCAACCCAGTAACCTTCTAACCAGAGTCCACCAATTTATATCAAACACAATAGTCAAAGAAGGAGCATTTTTTTGTCCAAGACACCAGCCTCCTCTGGACCTGTGACCGACAGTTGTCCTTAAGAAAACAAAAGCACCCAAATCTGTAATGGAAACAAGGACGCCGTTGAAATGAAAACAAAACTATCAGCGTCAACAAGGCCCGATCTTTCTGATCTCAAACAAGTCACACCAAAGGAATCAATCGATGAGATGAGTTTGTCTTTCATTGGGACATATTTCTTCGACACGCTCCTGTAGTGTGGTTGCTCAAGGACGAGGGTAAAACAAAGGGGGGGGGGTACTACAGGTAAGACATATACTAGCAGAGACGATGCTACCTTAGGTTTAGAGGAGGACATGACACAGAGGAGCATGCATTTTTAAGCTCCCTCTGATTTTCCAACTGAGATTTCTATTATTCAGCAGGTGGACGGCTTCCAGGGCAGACTCTATTGTTAGACGGGTGACACAGAAACAAGTCAGAATGTAAACTCAAAGATACCCAGAGGTCATTTCTTGCCTCCTGATGGCAGTCTCATTGTTTTTGTAGTCACCTCCATCCTGTACCCAGTAACTCATCGTTAGTCACATTTTATGGCAAACTCAGTTGCTATAATGTGACATAAAAACAGACGAGATGACGTGCATGTGTGTGTGAAAGAGACGAATATATGAGGGACTCCTGTTGCCAAAGAGGGAAAAAGTAGAATTCCACACAGCATCTATTTGTGTTTGGGTTTGTTTGGGGATTGGACACATGTACACTGGTGCATATTTAGCCTCTTCTGTTAGCTATATAACACATGGGAGATTGGGAAAAACCTACACTGGAACTAAAAAAACACATACATGACACATTCAACACTGTTTTTTTAACACTTCCTGTCTGATCTGGCATGTGAGGAATTTCTTCAGGAGTCGAAGCCAACTTTTGCGCTGGCAAAGGTTCATTATCACATTTCTAAATGGTGTAACAATGCAGCTGGGGCCCCAAAAATACTGCGCTAGCAAGTGTGAATGGGATCAGTATCTATACATGTATAGTATCTGACAGGCACCGAAAAATCATGATAGATCTGTGAAGGCGTAACTCTTCTCTCTTAATTATTGATAAAGTGCTCAACCCACTGAGGACAAGAGAAGTAGAGAGCTCAAAGAATGAAGCTCTTTCGTTCTTTCCTACTGCTTCTTTCCTTTGTCTATTGTGCAATATAGTGACACACAAAACATCCCATGCAAACAATAGTTTTATTTTTGAGGAAAAAGACGTCTCCAAATACAGTTTTTTTTTTTTCATTTGAGATGTAAAGGAAAATAAATCTTAAAATATCACGCCATACCTTTAAATGTCAGGAATATCCCCACAGTAGTGCAAAAGGGCATTTCATATGTGATAAACGTGTGCTCTACAGGAAAAAAATCCATGAAAACCAAAATACGAATTTTAATTAGTTACAGGTTGACACCGTAACCACACCTATTTTTAATAATTAATTCCCCTGAGTGGGACGATTAAAGGAATGTAATCTAATCTAATCTAATCACTATTTTTTGCGCACTTAATTATATGAATGTCCTTTATTTATCATATTGCTAATATATTGTTTAGTACCTACTGCACAAATTCCTGTCCTAATTCTACCTTAATAGAGGATTTTAGAATATACACTGTATTTTTATTCTATTGATCAATTCTTTTCTAGGTTTGTTTTTTCAAGGGTGGAACTGTAACACAATAATTCCTGTTTGGGATTAATAAAAGATTCTGATTTTGATTTCAAACAAATCAAACCAAGGGGAAAACCGAATATCAGATGCATTTTCAACTCATCAGTGATCTTTCTTTTGATCCATACATGTTATTCTTAAAAGTCAGTGGCACAACAGGAGATGCAATTGCGTAGACTACTTAAGTCAAGAGTCAATCATGACGCACCCACTACATATTTGACATGCAGACAGTAGATCCAATCTGCACGTATCGCAAAAATGACTCACAGAAGCAGTGGGAACGGTGGCACCAGCTTTGGTAAGTGTCTCATTGGTAAAAGGAACTGTTAAGCAGCAAAGTGTGTTCAGCATTTTAAAAGGTGAAACCATGACCTTCATGCTGCTTTGGTGGTTGGTTTGTGCGCTGAATTTGATCCATTTCCCCTAAGGAGTCTGCGGTGAATGTCACTTTAATTGGCCAAATATGTTTGGAGGCAAAAGAAGATTGAAAGACGAAGAGTGGGGAAAGAACCTGCTGTCCATGGAAATAAAAACAGGTCATCGATCTGTTATATTTTACCTTCCATGATACCCAGCAACAATTTGGGTATATGACGTCATGCACAGCATCCTTTCATTCGTTTTTATGTATCTTTAAGACAACGTGAAAACACCTGAAAAAGACTGTGCCATAGGGGAGAATAAATGGATTTGGATGCAGATGTATTAAAAATGAACCAGTACTTCAGTGAGTTCAGTGTGTTTTATTTATATTTGTACGTTTTTGTTATTATATTGAGTAAATAATTCTCGAGAGGATGTACATGGTGTTGCTGTGGCTGTAGTAAAAGGAGACCTCGTTGGGTCTCTTGCTGCAACAATAGCATTCACGCTAATTGAGATACCTCTGTGAGGCAAAGTCCTGTTCTATTGTGTTTTGGATAATATTGCTAGTGTACGACTGGATGTGAAAAGTGGATTAAGTCGAGTAGAACATCACTGAAGACCTATAGGTGTGATATCCACAGCCCACTGCAAAAAGTACTAATACTCAATGTTAACACTGCTGCTTTGACAGATTTAATATTATCTCATGTCTGTTTCAGAAATGTTCACTGCGACGCAACACGACTTCAGACTAAAAGATGTTTTCACCTCTCATCATGTCAAAATCTTTTTGAAACAGTTTTTCTGGCGGTGTCAGAGTTGCCTTGAGACAGACTGTGTGGGTTTGGCGAACACTTGTACGAAACAATTGTTCTTCACAGCAGAGACGCAGTAGCTCAGAATGTGCAGAGACAACAACACCGCGCCAAACAAGGTCTAAAAGAAGATGAAGTAAACAAATCAATGTCTGAATGAGCTATTTAATCAAACGTAGGAGAATACTCTTTGACAGAAAACTGTCTGCAGAAAGACAGGACAAAAAATTTTAATGGATGAAGAAACAGACGACACAAAGATTACAAGCTGCAACATAGACAAATGAGGGGAGAAAAATCCTGTTTTGGAACTTCTTATCGTACTTCTAAAGCGCTGGCAAGGTGATTTGAGAGGACCCGGGGCATTTAAATGTCAGGGAAACAAATGTGTGCGGAAGAAACTTAAGGTAAGATCTTAAACATATTTATCTGCTGAAGTGTGTTTCTGGGATGATTCCAAGTAATGTTAAGAACCATTAGAACCAGTGACAATATCTACACAGATCAGAGGAGAAATAAATGAACCAAAGACACAGAGTTTTATCATTGTGACTGAAACTAAATTGTAGCTGTTGAAATTGTCTCCACACAAATTCAACAAACAACCAGAGTCAAGGTGGTTTTATGACTGGCTTTCAATCGACCAAACTATTTATGTGCCTTTCATGTTTCTGAAGACACCATATTTTCTCTTTGAGCTGTCGTATCATAGAAATGCAGTGGAAGATCACTGAGAACTTCGTAACATTTCCATAATATGGTGATAGAATACAACAGAATAAAATAGAATGGAGCGTTACTGTCATTGTTACAAGAACAATGAAATTACAGTTTAGTAGCTCTGTTCCTTTAGCAGCCATCATATAAAGTGTAGGAGAAAAACTGTATATAAAAATATAACTGCAGTGACTATATGTACTGTACAGGTTAAAGTGCAGGAGGAAACTGAATATAAAAATATAACTAATGACTTTAAATGATGTACAATTAGCACTGTTCTCACTTGCCATAAAATACTGATATATATATATATATATAAAAATAAATCTTTTCAAATTCTTTCAAAGCTGAAAGAACTCATC
>JAPTHA010169713.1:0-15945 GCA_029814585.1 Gymnapogon annona | reverse complement strand
TGTATGTAGGTGTGTTGAAGGCGAGAGGAGGTTGCCAGAGGAGAATCCTCTGGAGCTGCAGGACCACACAGCTCTCCAGACTGGGCTTTCATCCTTCAATCCACCAGCAGCCGCAAAGACATGGCCCTCTGCCTGGATGCAAACTGAACGATAATCAATCAAACTGTCGACTTATCGCACAGAGACACACTGCTGTGTTTCAGTGTCTCCAGAGAAAGGAATTATTTTGTGTCTTGCGCTCTTACATCGTTATCTGTGAATCTCTTATATTGGGTGATTTGGCTTCAGCGATGATTTAGCAGGTGGAAAAAGGGCTTTATCACTGGATGAGTTAACTTGGTATTTCAAAAGTCACACATCAGCTGGAAGTGTTTGGAGAGAGCGACTTTTAAACAGAGGAAAATGCTGACAATTTCATCGACTACCAACACGTGATGAGGCAGCTTTGACTCCAGCTTTCATTGCCTCCGGAAAGTGAATGACATGTTCACAATAACATACACTAACTAGTTCAGACAGTTGAACAAAATTGCGTTGTTTATTGATCCTCCCTAAAGACACGCATTCAAGACGTGTTTGACATGTTCACTCTAATGGACCATTAATCCATAAAGACCCACAGCTATTTTATGACAGTGGCCAAATGGCATTTTTTCTATATCTATCATTTAAATGATTTATCACCATTCATTTAGAGTATTATCCTCTATATTTTTATCGGCATAAATCATGTACATCATTTGTACATGTTGTACATTTACATTTTTCTGTACGTGTTCAAAAAAATTCAGATTAAAGTTGAACATTATTATATTAGAAACTGAGATAGCTGCAGAAAAAAAGTGTGTCCATCCACACTGGGTTAATATTTTCATTCATTCATTCATCTTCCAAACCCACTTTATCCTTTGCAGGGTCGCGGGGGTCACTGGAGCCTATCCCAGCTACTCAAGGACGAAGGCGAGGGGGCAATAACAAATTAAAAATGACTCAGTGAATGTATAGAATTTTATTTATATGTCGTTCTATTTCAATTACATTAACAATCCACTTTCCTTCACACATAGTACCATAACTATCACATTTTTTGTCTCATAAACAGAAAAAAAGAACAGAAACACCTTGACAAAAATTAAAAATAGAAATGATTATTATCCTTGAGTGGTGGCAGTTCATTTTCTTCCTGAATACTCATGCATTTCCTAATTGCATTAGAATGAGTAAATACAAGCATTCCCTGCCAATTGAAACAGACCATAATAATGAAGACCAAATAAATTACACACCACCAGGACAACGTTTATATCTCTCCAGGCAAAGCCGTCTAACTTAACATATTCATCACCAGTGTGCAACAAGCCAAGTAAACAGATGTAGGTATCCACAGCAAATCAGAGCACAGATCCACATTTAGGCTGTAATGCTGTTGGGATCACTGGTGGGCGATGCATTAAGATATGCACAAAAAAGCACACTTTAGTATTTGACAATGTAACAAAAACCATTGGAGTGCTACTATTCCACACAATTAGAGGCTGGAAAAATTGGACAATTCCACTGTCATTGATTCAACTCTGTGGGTTTTTATTGGTGAATCAGTGTTATTGAAGATTATGGTGTTTCCATGGTAAGCGAACAGAGCCTCTAAACGTCCACAGGGGTCCTATCTGATGACCGTGAAATGATCAATAGCTGTGGTTTACACCCATTATTGATCAATTGCCAGTGATTTTATGGGTTAATGAGTAGAAAACCAGCATCCTGTGAGAGTTTTCTTGTCTACCACCAGAGCCCTCTGCGATAATACAGACTGTTTCATACAGTCATGGGTTCCTGAATATGCAGTAAAGCCAAAGTGCCAATCAAAAGGCATCTGAATGTGGGCATGTGATGTTTTTAGGGCAGGAGGATTTGTGCAGAGGTTGATTACCTGACCCATTAAAAGCCTTTCCTCGAGGGGGAACTGGCTGCTCTTACTGCGTAGACAGCAAAGAGGTCGGATTGTGACCCTCATTTGATGGGCCTGGCGTGGGGCCTTGAACAGGAGCCAGCCATTTTTATATAGACGAAGCTGTCAGGGAAACCTCTGAACCCCACATGAGCGAGTGGTAAAACCACCATCCACATCCGAGCTGCCACAGTTGATTAGGACCAAGGATGGAGGAACACAAGAAGTCTTTCATCATGAGACATAGTTTAATATGGCTTTTGAATGTTCCATGTACGACCATAGAATTCTACGCGTATCCACCAAAAAAAAGTCAGTGTCCTTTGGCTTAAAACGGAACCACTGCAGCAGCATGTTGAGCTGATAACAACCATGTACTTTTCATATTCGCTGATGGTTCCAGTGGGTAAATTTGACTGATTCACAGGAGAAAAAAAAAAACATTTCCAATGTGTGATGTTATTTCTACAGCGACCCTATGTGTTTTGTGTCGGTGGGAGGGCAATGCTAACAATTTCATCGACTACCAACGCGTGACGAGGCAGCTTTGACTCCAACTTTCTTTGGCCACAGAGAGTGTAAGATGTGCTCACGGTAACATACAGTAGCTCAGCCAGCTGAACCGAACAGCTACTTTATGACAGTGGGCCAAATGGCATTTTTTTTTTCCATATCTATCCTTTAAATGATTTATCGCCATTTATTTAGAGGATTATCCTTTATATTTTTATCAGTATAAACGAGATGTATTCCAATACTGATGCGAGTGGTGAAACCTCCATCCACATCCGAGCTGCAACAGTCGATTAGGACCCAGGATGTAGGAACAAGGGAAGTCTTTCATCATGAGACATAATTTAATAGGCCTTTTGAATGTTCCATGTACAACCACTAGATTCTACGTGTCTCAACAAAAAAAGTCAACGTCCTTTGACTTAATACTATGCAGCTGCATATTAAGTTGATAACAACTATGTACTTTTCATATTCACAGATGGTTACAGTAGGTCAATTTGACTGATTCACAGAAGAGAGAGAAAAAAGTCCTGTTTCCAACGTGTGATGGTATTTCTACAGCGACCCTCTGTGCTTCGTGTTGGTTCAGGTATGAGACAAATGCATCCAGATGTCTCCGCTTTGAGTCTTCTCTGCATTTCTGCTGATGTAAAACTTCCATCTCTTTCTGATATTGTCAAAGACAAAGTGGGATTCTTGGCAGCGCTACATAAACGTCTGCAAAAAAACAGGGCTGTGATGAATTCAGCCTACATATTGTCGAGACTTAAAAGTGAGCTGCGGCCCAGCTCTGGGTTTTCAGTTGGAGTTTTAGGTTCACAGTTGGAAACACATGGGCTGTCTGGGAAGAATGGTGATTTCTCATGGATTTTTAATCAAAGTCATGTATGAATGGGGCCTGCGTTAAATGCTAATGGTCTGGGCTTGGAGTTTGTGGATCAAGATTGGCCAGAATTCAAGTCCAAACATCCATCTGGAGTCACAGAGCAGGGATTTGTGCTTCTATTAGACAGCTCGACTCAGAACAACTTTATTTTTCTGCCTCGCATAAAAAAAAAATATGACTGTATGTTCAGGATGGTGTCCCTCATCCTCCCCAAAGTGCCATGAAAAGCATGTGGCAACAACCAAAGCCATATATTTGATCGCTCGCTTTAGTTCAGGGAATTACAACCCTGGCTGAAAGAAACCGTGACCATTTATCATAGTTGTATTTTCACAGTTTCATTCAGTGAAATTCATATCTAATATTTATTTCAACGAATACAAGCAGTTCTGTTTACACTGGAGAGCTTCCATAATAATCATTTATCTGCAGGTCATGGATTATTCTTCTCGTACAGTGTGAAGTCGTAAACTGCAATATCATCAGTATATCAATGCAGTGGGATCTGTGTGTTTGGCTTTTTCACTGTTTTAAGTGGCAGTCTGTGTCATTGTACCCCCACCCCTTTAGTTTTCTGTAGAAAAAACAAACAGTGAACACTTGTATTTGTCCACCGGTCCGCCATCCTTTTATACAACAGTGATGAGTGTTTAACACTACAACAAGACAACAGCCTTATAAAACTAGACTTAAGATACAAGGACTTGATTAACTGGGTTAAAGTGGTCAAGCATGTTCATTCAAGTACATCATTTATGTCAGAAGGTACTGTTGGACACATTCTCAATGGTACCTTCTTTGGTACACACACACACACACACACACACACACACACACACACACATATCAGAGTGACTGCTGTATAGACATGAACTGTCTTACCAATGCTCCGTTTGATTTGACATATTTTATGATAATAACTCACAGGGACGGGGAAATAGCTATGTTTATGATCAAAATATAATGTGACCTTTGAGGGATCCTCACAGATTTATAACCTTGGACTTTGACCCTATAAGAGCCGAACTCCCTCTGACTCCCACAGAATTCAAACACTG
Source organism: Gymnapogon annona (assembly GCA_029814585.1). Taxonomy (NCBI): domain Eukaryota; kingdom Metazoa; phylum Chordata; class Actinopteri; order Kurtiformes; family Apogonidae; genus Gymnapogon; species Gymnapogon annona. The sequence goes on along the minus strand of JAPTHA010169713.1, from coordinate 11,537 downwards.
GTGTTCGGACCAATTCCTCTTACTGTAGCTCCTCTGAGATGCTTCGTCTTTTAGGCATTTCTTACCTTACTTTTTATTTCATATACGCCAGATGCGTCACAGTTTTGAATAATAATCAGGGCTCAAATAATAATTAAATAATAAAATAAGCTTTAATGGTGCCTGCATGAGGCAACTGATTGAATTACCGTTTTAAAGGTCATGAAGTATTAGCATTTTTTTCCGTCACCGTGGGAGTGAAAAAGAAACATTCCTGGAATATTAAAAAAAAAAGAAAAGTCTTTACTGTTCTTGGTTTTTCCAAGTAATTCAATCATTGCCTGTGTTGTAGCTTCTCATACACATACGCCTTCATTTTGAATTCCTCCCGAAGACACGATCAAACAACAGACGTGTGCACTCCTGACTCTATGCCCGTCGTCCTCCTGCCGTGATCTCATAAAAGCTGCACATGCACCCTGCTGTCCCTGCCGTCTCTGTAAGAGCCCTCATACAGGTGGCTGGAATCAAGGGGAGATCCTGGACGTTTAAGAGGTCGTCAGAGTCAGTGACGCTGGACGGAAATGCAGGAATCAAACGAACGAGATCAAATGTGGAAGTATGTCCTCTTGACGTGTTGGCTTCAAGCACTTTTGTCATCCGGTGGCGAATCCTCGCAGGTGTTTGATCTCACCTCCCTGATGCATCCTGACAGACGCCCAGGTTCAACATAGATAGAATCCCCTTTCGGTTCGAGAAAGGGTCGCAGATGGCCTTTAAGCTGAAGCAGATGCCGTCGGGAAACAACACACATCTGCGGGGACGGCGACACCTCCGCAATAGAGCAGCTTCTGAAGACTTCCTGTATGCCACGGCTGGAGAACTGGAGAACAGAAAGCGCTCGGTCTGCTGAGAGCACAGGAAGTTACGGAACAGTGTTTAGCGCGGAGACAGATGGACCAGGGCCTCATTTGTTGTGAAACCCTGCGGACCCCCTGCTTTGAGATGCACCCGGAGAACAAGCCACCAGGCGGGAAGGACTTCTAAGAAACCATATCCGCAATAGGAGAATCATGTTAATATCTGCCTCGTCCCACGCTTTGATAGTTAAAAGCCATTTTTATCCACACCTGCTTCTGCACTTTTCCGATATCAAACTAAATCCAGCACTACCTCAGGTGATGAGTTCCCTTTACGTATGTTTTGACACGGTCAACTATTCAGATGGGGGGGGGGAATCTGAGGACTTTGAAGTCTCCAGAAATGCGGCGTGGCATTAAAATTCGTTCATGGTGTCAAAGTAGAGAATCTTATTGAGCCTCTGTGAAACTGTGAGTGATAACAAATGTCCCTCAGGACCTCATTTTGCCGTTTCAGACAATTTCTGTGGTATGGTGGATGATATTTTGATTGGCAGTACTCCATGGCTGCAGTTGCACACAATGGCCCCAAATAACAACACAACAGTGTTGAATCATCTGTTGGAGAATACGAAGACAAAGCCCACGGTCTGCAATCTGAATTTGTTTCTTTTTTGATTGGTCGCTGGATGGCAAGTTGCAACTTATTTTGCAATTCATATGACTCCAGAGAAGAAGACTTTCCACACACGCACAGCGTTGGGCAGAGCTGTTAAATGTCTTTTTTTTAAATGAACAGTTTGTAGAAATAAAGATTTTATATCCACCTTTTGCAGAGAATCCCATGATACTTTGTGACGTTGTTGACCAATACATATGTCTTCTGTTGTTGTATTGATTGGCACTAACAGTGGCAGAAATTTCTATATTTCTATACTGCACTTTTAAAAGGTGATCAAATACCATATACTGTGAAGGTCAATGATCGGAAAAGATATTGTCCTTATCGTCCCCTAATAGGGAATGTAAAAGCTCAGAGTAGAATCTAAAGAGTCTAAAGTCTGTCTTTTGTATACATCATGCATGGTAAGTGTGGATATTATGCATTCATTCCCACTAATTGATGTCTGGAGGGTTGTGCGGGACAGAATAAAGTGCATTTGCAGCGAGACATGGTAAAAAATCTCTAAATTGGAAGCATGTTTTTGTTTTGAGGGTGTTGTAGCTACAGTCACTGACACCGCCCTCATTAGGCGTGAATAGTCTGGACAAATTTCCATTCATCTTAATACATGAGCTCACCCGGTCAACATCCAGACATTACTGAGCAGCAGGCGGAATACTTTAGCCAGACGTCTTCCACTGTGCACATACAGACACACACGCACACACACGCACCTACACACACACACACACACACACACACACACACCACTGCTTCCTGCAATATCTGGGTAACATCCACGGTTGAGATGGAGTGTGTTACTGTATTGTGTCCAGTGTCTTCTTTATTATGTTTCATTGTGTGTGTGCACGTGTGGGTGGGGGCGGGGTTAATACAGGATCCTGCAGATGGGGCACCCTGGGGGGGCCATGACATCACCCCAGTCGACTACAAAGGACTTTCCAAACAAAATAAAAAACATACTTTGATGTTTTTTGTGATAAAAGTTACACCGATGTTGTAATTTTGTAGGGGAGGGGAGTGGGGGTTGAAAAACCATGTGAAAACCACTATTTAATTGTGTTTGTACATGACTTTCAAGAAATGTGATTCACACTACACCGTCCTTAGAAACCACCTTCTTCACATGTCACACACGGACACGTAGCCATGAATTTACCATGAATGCCTTTAGACACCGATGGATTAGTTCATGACATAACATGACCATGAACTACAACACACAAGGTCTGTCATCTCTGTTCTATCCATGTCACATAAAACTGACCATTGGCATCAAAGAAGGACACGGCAGGATGAGACACTGCACAACCTTTTACCTCAAAGCACTGATATGCAGTATACTGATAATGCAGGCGCTGAGTAGAAACATTTTCATCAAAGGACGCTATAAATGTGCTGCATTTTATCGCAGAATCAACTGTTTAGTATGTGTATCAAATACTTGCATTAAAAATATCTCCAATCATTTTCAGGGTTGAGTTTTTTTTTCCCATCAATGTCTATCACGCCTCTACAGCTGCTATGTTCAGACTGCAGGTAAATGTGAACCTGTATACGATCTGTTAAAAACTATTTGATCAGCACTAAGCCGATCCAGGCCAGTGAATTTAAAAGTTAATTAGCACCTGAATGTTTAATTTTATATCTGCTTCCAAGTTGTTTCCACTGACATCATTTTTTTTTTCATTTTCCTTATGTCTTGTGTATTTTATTGATGCAGTGACATGGTGCAAATAAACCGGTGTGAATGTTTAAATAACCCCGATCACGTCAGCGCTGTCGTCCTCCATCTCTGCCAGAACAAGCGCCTTCGTTAAGACATGAGGCCCTGGGAAAGTCTGCACATGACCCGGTGCTGAAACAAATGCCCAAGTCCAGACTGTTGGTTTCCTTTATGCCAAACTTTCAGGGATCTTCTGGCTTCAGAGAACCCAAACCTTGGCCTCTGAGTTTTATGGGGTGATTCTTTGTACAAATGAACATAGCGATTTGTGGAGTGTTTACAGCCGATCCATAATGTTTTTAACTGTCTGACTGAGGCAGCGCCCTGCCAAACGACAGTGACACATTATGGGTGAGAAGGACAGCCCTGCTCGTAATGCAGCACATGGTTGGCCCCAGGCCCCGGGCTTTTACTGCCTACACGGTGGAATCTCACGGCACTCACTAATGGAACACATCCTTGTGGAGCATACAGTAGGTGTTGTTGTGTAAATGTGTAGAGTTTGTTCATTTAGTTCCCAAATACATCGTTTGATTTTTTTTTCCCTCCCTATGAAATCATCCTCAATAAATCTTATGACACTGAGAAAAAGTGTGTTTTGGAGAGTTTTACTTCATCATTAAGTGCTTTTTAAAATTGACTGAGCTCCCAAAATATTTCAATACTGTTAGAGATCATATTTCAACAACACGGTGCAACCCAGGTATTTGTTTACGCCTTTCCTCTGTTTAAAATATCACAAGTCTTTGTGCAGGTATTGTGAGACTACAAGGTGTTGTGCTGTGCCTTGCAAATATACAGTAGCTGCTGTTGTAATACTGGATACATGCACATATATAGATATAGATATATATAGTTATTCATATAGATTCACTTTTTCACAATCATAAAAAATGTTTCAAATGAACCGCATAGCGGCATGACATGTAGTATTACTTGTTTCTCAAATCGCTATTTTTGATCACAGAGGGTTTGATATTCCATAATTACACAGGAACCACTTATGGAATATCTTTATTAACCTCTGCTCAGTGAGGAGTGATGTGTCTACTGGAAGTTGACGACTTGAGTGACAGCCTGTATTGCATATGAATAAAGGCCTAGATCATGTAACCAATCAGAGAAGAGCCCTTTCCAGCCAATCAGAGGCAAGAAGGGCGGATCCTTCCAGTTTGTCTGATTAGCGGGCTGGAAACCGGCAAGTTAGTGAACTCCAACAGGTAGGTGTTTAGCCCTTTATTCTTATTAATAGTGGCTCTAAACGGCCTGTTGGTAACTGTTATGTCTGCCAGCCTTTTTAGATGCAGAAAAGCGACACTGTGTTGGTTAATGAGCAACAAGAACTGGTAAGGTTCGCCATTGTTTGCTTGGCGCTAACAGGTTAATGCTAGCTAGTGTGCATTGCTAATGCGCCAAAGTATTTTGTCAACCTGGCAGCTGGTTCTAGTAACTAGCACCAGCTGCCAGGTTGACAACTAGCAGCTAGTTGGACTGTGTTTGCATAGCATTGAACTAGACTGAATATAAAGCTGCTACATTTATTCTGTGTGGGTTGGAATGATTTAATATGGATGATGCACTTTTATTCATGACAGTTGCTGAAGTTTATGATGCTAAGTGGTTAAACACTATTTCAATGTGAAATGTTTTTTTCCCGTTGGTATCACTGAGATGTTTGATGGGAATCAATTTAAAGACTCTTCATCTTCTTGTGGAAATATATTGTTTTATATTGCTTTGTGTAGTACTCAATCTTTATTTTTGAACAGGCTTTTGAAACCAAGCTATGATATAAAATGATAAGTTTTGATTTAGTTGTGATACTTGGAGATTGTGGTACTGATGATTGGTCCTGTTTTATACAGGCTAGATATGCTCTAGCAAAATACTGGATGATGAGCGCAATATACCTTGAATCTGGAGAAACAGCCCAGTGGAAGCAAGCTGCTGCACATGTGGTAAGTGGCATTGGGCTGCTTCCCCCCCAAACACACGTATGCTCATGCATATATGCTTGCCCCCTTTTTTTTCCTTTCAGGAAATAATTGTTTGTTAGTGTTTTTTACTGCCGTTTTGGATCATACTTAATTAAACTAGCCAGAAAAAAATGCAGATGAAAATTAAAATGAGTTCTTAACCTGAACTACAGATGGGTCCCATAACAAGTAGGACACACAAAAGATCTATGGGCATGTTTTCAACGGGACAATCTCTAAGAAATCACTCCCATCTCTCAAATCCTACTTAAACGTATTCATTCGAAGACCCCAGCAGATGTTCGTTGTGTTATTGCCCCACAGCGAAGGACATTCAATATGGCTGCCTGGGGGGCTATTATGTGATTTGGAAAACACATTTTAATCATCCTGTTTTAATGTCCTGGAGCGACGACGTCATATCTACATGTTTTGAATTAATGTTTATCAGGAACAGTCCTATAGTGTAATGAGATGAGTTCATTCACACAGATGTTTGAGAGCGGGTGTCACACATTCACTTTGACTGCCATGACGCTCTTTATTCATGGGGGATGACATGTGACCTCAAATCACAGAGCTGAACATAGACCTGACTCCCTGGCTTTCAATGAAAGGAACCCAAAGCTGTATGTAACCGTTTGCATCCAGGTTATTTAACGTATTTGCTCAAAAACAACAAAAGATGCAGCATTAGAATCACGGGCTGTTGTTTGATCACATCCCTGCATCCTTAAGAGGACGTGTCATTGTTTTCACCAGCCCATGCTGTGGAACCTCGTCAGCTGAAAAATAAAGCCAACACACCACTGGTGAATCCGCAGCTCCTCAAAGACGAGGTTTATGCAGAGTTCTTCTGCAAACGGTCACGTTTGCACAAGGTTTCGTTTTAAAATGGAGAGGTGGAAATATCAGTTTTCTTAGTTTACTTATATTAGTTGTGTCCTGTTGTCTAACATGAGTCTCTTTGAACTCATAAGAGCTTATAAGCCTTTGATTTGGACCAAGAGGAGAGAGTCGCAGATGATCAGGTAATGGAATAGTTTTATATTACTCATGTGCATTTACTTAAATTGGTCTGGACAGAAATGTTACCAGCAGGGGGCGACGGAAATACACATTCCTCTAATAAAGAGAGTGAAAGAAGCAAAACATTCACCTCATATACAGGTGGGACTCTCATCAGTCTACAGTCAGTATGTTTACATGACATTTAAAGAAATTAGGGTTGTCTTAGTATGACCAAACCTGAACTTCAAAAGTACACGTAAACAGGACATGTAAACTAATAAGTAGAAGTGGAGCAGGTGCTGGGCACTGAATTCTGACCATGGAGGCGAACATCATCATCTGACCTGCACTAAAACCAGAATGGACAGAAAGTGCACTAACTATAAATTTACAACGTGGTACGTTGTCGCACTAGTTTACCTCTGGGTTGACATGCTCACTTTGGGCTGTTGTTTGTGTTAAACTGAGTGTGGATTGTCACCTATGGTAGCAGAGGCAACACGATTTCAACAGTAAACTGATCACACTCCTGTGCACGTAGACCAGACAAAAACAACAGAGCAATTAAAGCGCTAAGTCAAGCTGCGGCCACTGCTTGATGGAAGTAGACACGTCAACGTACTGACTGTCTGTTTCACTTCATTGTGCTAAAGAAGACCTTCTCCAAACTTCAATATGGAGCCACAGAGTAGAACAGTAGCGTCACGTCAAACAGAATGTGATCAGTTACAGCTGTCATTCACACGATCAGTGTGTCACAGGGTCAATACAGAAAATACAAGCAGTGAGTGGCTGCAGGAGTCTGACATCCTCTTAAACCAGTTGAATTACGATATGATGAAAAGTAATTATAGGATTTTTAACCAGTAGCTGCAGCTATAATTTGGAATGTCAAAGGATGTTAAGATCAAGACAGTTCAGTGTACTAAATATTAGACTCATTTTTCACAAGCCACATATCTAAATGGTCTGACAACGAAACGAAAATTTTCAGATGCGGGCATCGGGACAAAATGGACTTCCGTTCTGGTGTAAAGGAGGTAAACATGAGGTTGAAAACAATACATAAGATTCTGATGATATAAATCAGATTCTTGCATTTCGACTTGCTTGTTTGATTGTTTTTGCTGCTGTTGAACTGTGAAACTTTCCCAAAGAGGGAGAAATAAAGTCTCCTTTTATTGCAAAAAATACCTAGATGACAAATACCTGATTGACTGAACACCTCACTATTCCAAATCTAACATCATTTCTGTAGCCCATAAGGGTTTTGAGTTTAGTGAACATGTATAAAGACTCCTTTTCCACTCCTGCATAATACCTTTTATCGTGTGTTCACATTCTGGAGGTCATATGCACCACACTGGTCAAATGTACCTGGAGACAGTAACATCAATCACAATGAAGAGTCCCGCAGTTTGCTTGAAAAAGTACTCAAAATATTTCAAACACTTGGTTGTGATAGTTTCCCACTTCAGAACTAACCCAAACATGACAGTGGTGACTGTTGAACTTCTTTGCTACCTGTTTTCCATTTCAGAAACATCTGGATGAAATTGTTCACTATACTGAACACTTATGTCACCCAAAACTGGGATGACAAAGTCAAGATCCAAGTGAAGGAAGTGACATTCTGCATACCCTTTTATGATGATGATTTCTTTCGGTTTTTCTCTTCCGGGCTCGCCACAGCGAATCCAACTCGCATATTTGATTTGGCAGGAGTTTTTATGTTGGACGCCCTTCCTGATACAACCCACTGGACGCTCATGCCAGGAATCGAACCCGAGTCCCCCATGCACCAGCACTGTGCCTTACCAACTGAGCTATCCAGCCATGTGTTCGTACCCTTTTATCATGTCCTCAATTCGTCACCTGTCATTTGTTGCATAGTGGCTGAACTCCAAACATTTACTTCCAAAGCTGAGTTCTGCAGTGAACATCACAAAAATATCACTCATGACTTATCCAATCTGGGTTCTCATGGAAAGTCCAGTTTTCATCTTTGGACGGCATCAGGATGGAAATTGTGTGGTAATTTACAGAACTAAATGAAATGATAGGATGTTATTGAGGATGATGAGTAATGAATATTCCTGAATAACACTTGAATAAAGTGTAGGAAACTCTACATGGATACTGGGGCTCTCAGGATGGGCTGTGGTAACCTCCCTTATGCTAATCGAAGAATTGAAGATGCAGAAGAAAAACTGGCCAGGTACAGTACCGGTACATGGATTAAAAACATACAGAATCTGCTGTAGAAACAGGTCATTTGTGTCACGTTGGAGCTTGAAATTACACCGAAAATCATACAGATACTGTCGTGTTATTGAAAAGGTGCAATCCATTTTCAGTATAGAATATATGGTGATGGGGTTCCAGCTCTTTTGGCTGACTCATGTGGATCCACTGCCCGTATTGGAAGATGTCCTTTACCCTCATTCAAACACAATCACAGCTTTTTTCGACTGGCCTCCAGGGCTACATGAAACAATGGCGCCCTGCCAACGTGCAGCTGCTGATTGCACTGACATTTACAGAGTTCAGGGGCTACGCATTTGAATATCTGTTTCAATGAAGCCACGGGAGAAAAATAATCGTGCGGAAGATCTTTACCGAGGTCAGTGTATTGTTGTGTGTTCAGTCAGACCGTGGGGGATTTTACCAGCTTCATGTACATCCAATATGTTTGATATTAAAGTCATCTGTAAAGTTATGTTCTTGGTAATTGGATGAGTGTGAAAGTATAATATGCCATTTACCGAACTTGTAAACTTTAACCCTTTCCAGGGCACTCAGAAATACTTGATATTGGAGGTCATAACAGGGCTTTACTCTTCTGAAATTTAAACAAAAGAAAATTATTAGAAAGGAAAACAAGGTCAGTGAAGTTACTGTATTTGGTTCCTTTCTGTTCTGTTGAAGGGAAGATAAAAGTAGTCCAAGAAGTATATAAAATTACAAGAAAGACACTTGTAGTATGAAAGGAACATAGACCCCCATATAACATTAGATCCACATCAGTGCCGATTCAGACACCCGTCCATGTCCATATTAACCCTTTGAACATCAGTACTTGCATTAGTACCATTACTTCATGGTACCTAACAAATCAGGCACACTCACTGTTCATGCAGAGGTGGAACGTACAGACCCCATAGACCACTTTGGACCTCACACACCCTGTAGACCACATTGGACCTTACAGACCCCGTAGACCACATTGGACCTCACAAACCCCCCAGAGCACTTTGGACCTTGCAGGCCCCGTAGACCACATTGGACCTGAGACTGTTGACTCACTGGCCTCGCTAGAACTAGTGATATCACTGTTCTGTAATATGAATATTTGTGGCAATTACTAAAAATAGTCACTTGCTCGAACCCTTCTGTCTTTAGTTGAAGGTACAGGTCAGAGACACAATCCATTCATGCCTTGATGACATGATGAGCTATTCCATAGTGTGTTTTTGTGAGAGGCTACCAGCTGACTCTCTTCCAGGTGTTGGTGTGTAAAGCTGGGCTTTATTCAGCGGATTAGCACCGGCTGCCATCAACACAAAAAGAGATGACAACACACCAGCCATGGATGCGGGCTGTACTTGACGGTCCATTCATCAGCCTCCCAACAGGAATGCGTCTTCCTGTCAACGCGTTGGGTTGGATCAGTGCTGGCGCTGCCAGGTTCTCTAACCTCAAGGGTCAACAGCACTGATTTGGAAAACACAGACCTCTTCATGTCGGAGTTGAGGAGTGTGAAACTTTTTGGCTGTAATGCCGCAACTGCAGTTCTGCTGCGTGAAGGCTGAAGACACAGGGGGCCAATTTGGAGCAATGCATGATTTGGATACCTCCTCTGTATCGAGCAGCATTCCCTGGATACCAAAGATCCCTGCTGAGCACCTGCTGGTAACCTATGCATATTTCATGAAATCAGAGACTGATTAACTGAATGGGTGTGAATAGTTGCTTTTGACAAAACAATCAGTCAATTGAAGTATATTTCCTATTTCACTTAAAGTACGCATGGATTGACTGAATGATCTCTGCTCTTCAGACATTAAGCCTGTAACTCTCAAGCCATGATTCCAGGTGATCGTGAACGTATTAACCCTTTGACCCCTGAGACATGATTCCAGATAAACATGCTTCTGTGAATTATGGTCTGTTTCAGTGTCATAAAAAGCTCCTGGCCCAGTAGGTGTAGTTTTGGGCTCTTTTTGTATAAATCAGTTCAGCTGCTTTTTGACATCTGGTTGAACTCCATGAAGCAGTTCCATGGACACGCCATAGCAATCACCATTTAGACATTTCTCCTGATGCGACGTCTCTGCTTTGCCACACATTCAAAATGAATGTTTTTAATTTATTTTACCCAATCTTCCCAGAATATACGTGCCTCTTCAGTGATTTTTAAAACCAATCCGCTGACTAAAATAAATGAGTTAACAAAAGTGTTGGATGATGAAATAAACTTAAATGAAAAGGACAAATGTTTTCCGACTGATAAATGTTAAACTAGTATTTTGGATGTCTGTTCTCCAACAGGAATTCCGCTTTTACATCATTTGTTATTATTTGGCCACCAGTGTGTGTGGATTAAATGCAGAATTCCCCTCCTGCCTTTTATTCCATATTAATAAACGACCTATTCATCTCAATCAGTGCACAGAAGATAAAGGTCTATGTCCTGCTGCCTGGCACAAGGGTCAGTTGGCAAACATGTCCGTAAACCCCCTGCTCTTTGCTCATCGTGTTCCGTCCAAACATGCTGTGATGCCAAACACGCCGGGTCAGCCAGAATCAGCCTCGCTGGCAAACACAGATGAGGCCTTATGATGCTTGCCTGGGCCAAAAGCAGAAAGTTTGAATATACTAGTTTTTATTTCAGACATTTAAAAAGCACAACACATCCACAAACAAAAGCAAACACCTGAAGCAAATTAAGAATATAAGACAGCCTATTAAGAAATGTGTCCTATCATACCAAATACATATTTACACAATTTAATGCTATTTATACATCTAAAAGGGTCTGAAGTGAACACTATAGGTATATGCACTCAGATATATTATCCTTATAACTTTCCGGGGGCTTCTTAAACTCAGAGGAGTATTTTGGTGTTGGTGTATTGTTTCCAGAGTGTGTACACGTTTTTCTCTTCTGTGTAGTGCTTTGAATGTATGTTGCTTTGAATGTTTACTGTTCTTACCTGCCTTTGTCATGGCCAGCCTTTGCTGGGGCTGGGCCACACCCTCTCCCTCAAGGGACTGGAACAAATTGTCAACACCTGGGC
>JAPTHA010169680.1:0-15959 GCA_029814585.1 Gymnapogon annona | reverse complement strand
AGCTGTACAGCATCGACAGGACTCTGAGAGCCTTCGTAGTAAACTTGATGAAACTGTGGAGAGTGTGAGAGTCACTATCCAAGATGAAACATCCAAGCTCCATGAGTACATCAAGGCCCCAACGAATGAAGTGCTCAATGAATGTCTCGCACAATGGCCAGCAGATGAGGAGGTGCTTCAGGGGGGGCCATCATGGGAGGACAAGTCCCTACAAGGGATGTACCACTGGACCATAACTGGAGTGGCTGATCTCAACAAGTCCTACCAATGGCTAGAGAGGGCTGGCCTACAGGACAGGACACCCCTAACCCGACAGGACAGCAAAGAGGAATTCATCATGGCTGCACAGGAGCAGTCCTTCAGCACAAGAGCCATAGAAGCCCAGATATACCACACCAGACACACTACACCAGAAAGGAACCAAGGTGAGGTTGTGCAAAGGCACCTGAGACAATCCAACACATAACAGCAGGGTGTAAGATGTTAGCAGGGGAAGCATACATTGAATGCCATAACCAAGTGACTGGCATAGTATAGAGTATGCATAATGCATAATATACATAGTATACATAGTGTACAGGAACATCTGTGTGGAGTATGGGCTGGAAGGCCAAAGTGGGAAACACCTCCAATGGTGGTATAGAATGACTGAGTCAAGATCCTGTGGGACTTCCAGATACAGACTAAGCAGATGCTAATGACCAACAAACCAGATATGGTGGATAACCCTGACCCAAGCAACCAGATATGGTGGTGGTGGATAAATGGCAGAGGAAAGTTTCTTCCTCAGACGTCTGTTTTTTGTAGCTCAGACGTAATGGTCTGAGTCCATCAGAGGTTCTGACCTTTGGACCGGGTCTATTTCACTGTCTGAGTCAGGACTGAGCGTGGTCGTCTGCGTGCATGTGTGGGTCGGCGGCAGCATGTTTGCGTCTGCAAGTGTTTCCTGACTTGGACGATGGGGTGTGCTGCTGTGAGTCACAGCGAGGCTGGCGTGTGTGTGTGTCTGAGTGTGTGTCTGTCTGTCTGTCTGTGTTTGTGTGTGTGTGTGTGTCTGCGTGTGTGTGTGGGTGTGTGGGATTGGGTTCCTGCAGCTCTTGTTTGCTCTGGGACATATTTCTGGATGAAATGTTTTGCACTGCACGCCATGTGTACGCCACGCTTGTCTTGCCACTGCCGCGACACGCCTTGTGTGTGTGTATCACAGTCAGACGGTTGGATCGATTCACTACCTCATATTTTACACTCTAGACAACAATGCTGAAGCCTTGGCTCAGTGTGTCTGCGTTTGTATGATTTCGTTTCACTGTTGCGATGCCTTCAATGACCACAAAATCAACACTTAGAAGAATGTGAAAATAGACCACATCTCAGAAACCATTCGCAGTCAAATCAAAACAACTACGGGCTTTGCAGCATGAGACACATTACTTAGACCACAGGTGTCCAACATACGGTCAGAGGGCAAAAACCAGCCACCAAAGGGTGAAATCTGGCCCATGGATGAATTTATGAAATACAAAACTACACAAAAATGAACCAAACCTGTGAAAGTGTTGTATTTTTGTCTGAAATAAAATTTTCATTGAATGTTATGTATTTAAATATTATAAATAAGTACATTTTCTGTAATTTATTCATTTTGCCTTGATGGTTCTTTATGTTTTTCCCCCTGTACTTCTTGTTGCAACATTAACCATTGTATTCCCATGTTGTTGAGTTAATTAAATTTCATTTTATATAATCTTTCATAATTAACTGAAAATACTTCAGTGTGCTTACGGATGAGCTAATGCGGTTTACCACGACTTTATAAACAATTTGGCCGCGGTTAGGCTAAAACAGCTAACTACGTCCTTCTAAACTAATAGGTAGCAGCTAGCACAGCACGGCTAACCACGATCTTATAAGCCAAAGGGCCATGGCTTATAAGTTAAAGCTGACAACACCCTTCTGACAGACCAACTTGATGATAATATGGTTCACAAAGGTGCTCTTTGACACAGCTTGGGTTGCAGTAGACCGCTCATAAGTGGTACAAAGCATTCAAATAGTCAACTCCCAAAAAAGTGACTTTCAAACCAGTTCATGTGCTGTTGCAGTAACTCGTCTTTTTCCTCAAGGTGTCATAAATCTCATGCGCTAAGATTGTGAAGTGTTCTGCTGTGTCCACTTGGTTTTCTGCAGAGACGTCATCTACCTCTGTAAATATTTGACATTACTCATGGGATTTCAACATTGACTTAAACATTTACATAAATGAAGGTTGTGAAGAGACTATAGACATCTGTCGACGTATGCTAGTGTATTGGATCTGCAGGCATTCATTGCTAACTTTAGCATTAGCATCAGGGTGCCTACTCAAAGCCAAAATTATCTAACTTCTAACTCATGATCAAGTGTAACATATTTTCATATGATGCCATTCATATATTTTCATCTTATTCTATTAAATGGTGTTGGGCCTTTAACGGTTAAAGTGCTTGATCCATACAGTTTAGTCTGATGTTCAGAGGACGTAGTGTGAGTTTCATCTCAAGGCTGTCTTCTGATGGGGTCCATCCTCTGCTACTATGTTTGTGGTCACGGGTCGATGGTTTGAGCCTCTCCCTCTCCTCGTATGCAGGGAGGGGTCTGTGGTGACTCTGGTGGTCTGGTGTTTTTGGGTTGGAGGGGGGTGTCTTAGTGTCTTTGGGGTGGGGATGGGGTCTGCAGAGGGGCGTGTGCCGGGTGCCTGTGGTGGTGGTTGGGGGCTGATGGAGGCTATTTTTAGTCGTCAGTGGGCGGGGTCGGGTCTGGGTTGATAGTGGTGGGTTAAACAGAGGGGATGTGGTCTTTTAATGTGGGTGACGGACAAAAGGAAAACACTGCTCAGTAGTGGTCTCTTCTTATTCTGTTTTAAGATCTATTCTGTAGTGTTCCATTCTATTCTATCCTGTTCTATTGTTTTCTATTCTATGGTTCATTCATTCATTCATCTTCTAAACCCGCTTTATCCTTTGCAGCGTCGCGGGGGTCACTGGAGCCTATCCCAGATACTCAAGGGCGAAGGTGGGGGGGGACCCTGGACAAGTCACCAGTTCATCGCAGGGTCAGGCAAGGTGGGTGAAGTGTCTTGCCCAAGGACACAACGGCACATGATCTATTCTGTGGTGTTCTACTCTATTCTATTCACTGATATTTTTCTCCTGTTATTATAAAGGGTGTTCATCATTGACTGAAGTTGAAAATGAAAGGTGCTGTTCTGTTATATTCTGTTTTATTTTATCTTCCATTCGCTGATATTTTTCTCTCGTTATTATGTAAGGCGTTCCTGATTGACTGTAGTTGTAGCTGTAGTTGAACGGTGCAGGTGTAAACAGCCTCTGTGTGATCTGGATCCAACAGGACCACTCTGTGTCAGGAGGCCTCATTTCCCAGAAGCCCGTGGGGCTGCAGAGGGAACAGACTGTTCATAGAAAGCAGAAGACGAAGACTCTCAGCCAGGAGAGAAGCAGCAGAGCCCTACATGGTCTGTAGCAGAGGAGTGTGAAGAACACATGGACCCTGGAGGAGCTCTGAGACGACAGCGCACACACACACACACACACACACACACGCACACACACACACAAATGAGGAAGGAGGGGTTAAAAGTAGAGGTTTCACTTCAGTTCAAGAGAAAAGGTCTAGGATTAAAGTGGAATTGAACCTACGTCATGTTAACGTCATAAGACATGTTAATGTCTTCTGGCAGCTATTCATTCAACTCCATGGACCTTCTGCTGGTTAGGGTTAGGGTTACTCTAAAGTCAGTGGCGGGCCGTGGATTTCAGACCTGGGCCTGCAGAGATGCCCTACCCAACTTAATGGCTCTACGCATGTTGCATTTAGACTTAAACACATAAAACTGCATTACCTGAACAAATAGTCACATACAACAGTTATATTAGTCTACTCAGTGAACTAATAGCAGAGAATCATAAGAACTGACATCGATCAGACACAGGTTCGCACGTGTTCAGCACGGTGTGACCGACCCAGGTGCCGCATGGTGTGACAGTCCGACCATATATATATATGTATATATATATATATATATATATATATCTCAAACCTCCACAGTGCTAGTTGGAATGCCGGCTGGATAGCGCAGTTGGTAAGGCACCGGGCTGGTGCATAGGGGACCCGGGGTTCGATTGGTTGTGTCAGGAACGCCATCCAACGTAAAAACTCCTGCCAAACCAAATATGCGAGGTGGATTTGCTATGGCGACCCCAGAAGGGGAAAAGCCGAAAGAAATTGTCACAGTGCTACTTTGAATAGTCCAAAGTAACAAGGATTAACCCCTGGTGTCCACAGGGTTAGGGTTAGGGCCGGGCTAGACCACCTGAGCTCTGCCTGGTGTCCAGGTGGGTGTCTTCCTGTCTTTGTCCGGCAGAGACATGGACGGGCAGCCTTGGCTCCGCCCCCGTCCTTCTGTCAGATTCTATTCTCCTCAGGTCGACGCCGACACAATGTTCCTTTGTCCTCAAACAGCGGACGTTTCCTCTCGTCCTCCTCCGTGTCCTTATCGCGCCAAGAAACCACTCGCCCACAAAAATGGTCGAAGGGGAAAAAGAACAAAGCCAAGGACAAAGTAGAACAAAAGTCAAAGCGCTGGAAGACAATGAGCGGAGACTGAGTCTGTCATCTACGAGACGCTGCAGGGTCAAACATTCACACCATTGTTTCACCGAAGAACTGCAGAACACATGATCAAGTCCATCCATTAAAACAACGGGGGCGGGGGGGGCTTGAACTCTGTCTACTAGTGAATAGAACTAAACTCAAACTGTCAAAATAGAAACTGACAAAATTTCACCAAGAATTGTATTGATTGAAAATTGAAATTAGCCCCCGCCCCCTTCCAATCAAGATGTGGTTGAAGAAGTCAACAGTTGTGTGAACCTGGAGAAAATAACCCGCTGTATGAAAAAAAGAAGGCGGATGTACTACAAGAAAATATACCAGTACACCATAATGGCTCAGTTCTATATACCCAAGCAGGGCTTGTAGGATTTAGGAGGTCAGAGGTCAACATATGTCTCTTTGGGACTCATGTCCTTCACTTATTTATGTGTTTTTTTTGTCATTGTACCTGTTTTGTGTTTATTGTGTGTTTGTGTTCTTCATTTGTGTCTTTTTGTCCCTTTCAGGGCTTGTGGTATTTAAGAGGTCAGAGGTCAACATTGTCTCTATGTCCTTCACTTATTTATATTTTTTTGTGTGTGTTCTCTTTTTGTGAGTATGTGTGTGTTCTCGCTCACTTTTTTTTTTTTCACTTTCAACTTTAAGGTTAAACTTGACAACTTGAAATTTGAAAGCAGTTATTGGTAAGATCTTAGAGCAGCATAATATTGCATTTTCTGTTTATAATGCATGCAATTTAATTTATGCATTTATCTTGATATTAAGGAACATATTTTGTTTTTGAAGGACATTTACTGCTTTGTTGTTTTCCAGTTGAAAATGTTTTCCCTTGAAATTACTGACAGCCATAAAAAATATTGGATTATTCATTTAATCATTAAATAATATACACTGTGTTAGGTCTTGTTTCAATATGCAATCATTTCAATATGTTTTAATAAACAGTGCAGCCCTGGACTTGTAACAAATTTGTTTTTTTGCCTCTTTGTGTATTTGACTTTGACACCCCTGTGTATTGCATCTGTTTCTGCACTACATTACCCACAATGCCACAGGTGACCTGTCTCCTTCTTTGCAGCTTGTTGCATCATCACTCACATGTTGGTAAAACTAAACCTCCTGGTTTGGTGGAAATTCCAGTGTCTCTGGTTTCCTTTGTCCCACATCACTCTCACTCCTATTTCTTTGTAAACGGATGTTTATTACCCAGCATGCTTTGTTGTTATAAAACCGAACCAGTCCAACTTCCTCTGATGGGAAAAACACACTGTGTGACTTCACTTGATACTTCAACAAAACACTGATTCATGACCCTTTCTATAATTATCATAGTGTTAACTCTCTATATACTGTCTATGTATGTATATACTGTATATATTGTGTTATATGTATTCATGTAGTTTTTACTCTCTCTCCCCTGACTCTCTCTCTCTCTCTCTCTCTATATATATATATATATATGACCTGATTAAAAAATGAATGAATAAAAACACACACAAAGAATGTAAATACACAAAACAGGTGCATTGAATGAACACACACACGGAGAAAACAAAAAACATAAAACAGGTACAATGACAAAAATAAATAAATAAATAAGAGACCTGCATGAGTCACTTCAATGTTTTCACTCAGGTGGACTCATCGCCCCTGTGCAAAGAGTAAAAATAAGAATAAAATCCGGTAGAGCAGAATAAAAGGAACATGTCAAACAGTGTCAGTCCAACACAAGGACTTGACTCAGCGCCTGGTTTGAATCAAGGTTTTGTTTCCGTATCGATGATGTCACATAGCATCCTGCTTGAACTTCCTAGTTTCAGGTCTTCCTGTGAACTGAGGGTGGAGATTCAGAGACATTGAGGGGAAGCGATTCCTTTCATTCTTGACATTCCTCCACCGTCGGAGCTGCTCTTCTCACTTCCACTGCTCCGTCTCCTGCTCTTCATGTTTCCAGTAAACGGTTACTGTTACGCTCACACACGTCTCCATATTTGGAAAACCCTGAAGACGAGTCTGGAGACACACAACTATATGCACTTATATACACAACTATATACAGAACTATTTACATGAATATACAGAACTATATACACCTATATGCAAATATATGCAACCATGCACAACAACATACAATTCTACACAACTATTATAACTATGTAGAACTATACACAACTATATTCACAACTATATACACAACTATTTACAACTATATGCAACTATGCACCACTTTATACATACAACTATATACAACTATACACACCATCAGAACACAATAGAATAGAATAGAACACTTTTATTGTCATTGTACAAGGTACAACGAGATTAAAATCAGAACAGGTTTGTGTTCCGTCACACACACTCTGAATACAAACACAGTCACTGCCCTGTCGTACATCAGATGGTCTTGGGTTACGTCACTGAAAGGACCTTTGACTTTGAAACAGTAGGTCAAAGGTCGCCAGTGTTCACCAGCTAATGTCCCAGACATAGTGTAAATGTGTCCACGCATTCATCAGACGATGTGATGACAGGTTCTGAGCCGACACAGCCTGCTCCTCCTGTAACGGGCTTGAATCTGGATCTTCCGGTTCTGGTTCTGATCCGACACATCCTGTTCCTCCTGTTTGGAGCTTGGTTCTGGATCTGGATGTGCTGCAGCTTCTGATCCGTTACTCATCTGTCAGTGCCGGATTGTAGTGCATTCCTCACATTCCTCTGTAGCTGCTCAGGCTGGAGGAATGCAGCGCCACGGCAACACCCAGAAAGTCCAACGGTCGGCAGCAGTGCCAGAGAAAGAACACATTTATGGAAAAGGACTGCCACACGTGAAAAAAAAAAAAAAAAAAAATACTGACAACGAAATGAACGCCAATAGAACGGAATCTGCAACAAAATGAAACGAGAAGAAACAAGAACACAAATATGTCAGTTTATGAACAGATTATGATACCATAAAACAATAATATTCATGTGTTCATACTCAAAGGCTCAGTCAAGGTCTGCTCTGTGATGGAGATGCCTGAGTGTGTGTGTTTGTGTGTGTGTCTGTTGTGAACGTGTGTGTGCATGTGTAGGTGTGTGTGTGTGAGTTTGTGCATCTGCGTATGCCGGTGTGTGTCTGTATATGTGTGTGTGTCTGTGTGTGCATGTGTGTACTTGTGTGTGCATGTATATGTCTGTGTGTGCATGTATATGTCTGTATGTGTGTGTCTGTGTGTGCATGTGTGTGTCTGTGTGTGTCTCTGTGTGTATGGGAGTCTGCGTGGAATTTGTGTCTGTGTGTATCTGTGTGTGCACGTCTCTGTCTGGGTGTGTATATGTGTGTGTGTTTGTGTGTGTGTCTGTTGTGAACGTGTGTGAGCGTGTGTAGGTGTGGGTGTGAGTTTGTGCATCGGTGTATGCTTGTGTGTGTCTGTATATGTGTGTGTATCTGTGTGTGCATGTGTGTTTCTGTGTGCGCATGTGTGTGTCTGTGTGTGCATGTGTGTACTTGTGTGTGCATGTATATCTCTGTGTGTGTCTGCG
This sequence comes from Gymnapogon annona, assembly GCA_029814585.1. Classification (NCBI taxonomy): domain Eukaryota; kingdom Metazoa; phylum Chordata; class Actinopteri; order Kurtiformes; family Apogonidae; genus Gymnapogon; species Gymnapogon annona. The sequence continues at coordinate 7,763 of JAPTHA010169680.1, read as the reverse complement.
TGTGCATGTGTGTGTCTGTGTGTGCATGTGTGTGTTTGTGTGTGTCTCTGTGTGTATGGGAGTCTGTGTGCATATGTGTGTCTGTGTGTATCTGTGTGTGCATGTCTCTGTCTGGGTGTGTATATGTGTGTGCGTGTGTGTGTGTGTGTGTGTGTGTGTGTGTGTGTGTGTGGTCCTCATGGATCCTCCAGTCTGCACTGTGGCTTCACCACATGTCTGGAACCAGAAGAGCCTCGTTTAGGAAAAGACGAGTGGAGTCTGCAGAGAGAAGTGGAAACAAACCACGTCTGATAGGAGCAGCACAGACGGGTGGAGTCTAACCCCAACTATTATAACTAAACACAACTATACACAACCATACACAACTATATACAACTATTATAACTACACACAACTATATAAAATTATAAATACAATTATACCCAAAACTATAAAAAACTATATACAACAATACACAACTATAGAAAATTATATATACAATTATACCCAAAACTAAAAAAAACTATATACAACGATACACAACTATTACAACTATACACAACTATACACAACTATTATAAATACACACAACTATATACACAATTATACACAAACTATAAATAACTATATGCAGCTATTATAACTACACACAACTACGTAGATACGACTATATACACAATTATACACAAAACTATAAACAACTATTAGAACTATACACGACTGTACACAACTATATACACAATTATACACAAAACTATAAACAACCATATCAGAATCAACAGAATCAGAATCAGAATCATAATATTTTATTAATCCCAAGGGAAATTGTTTGTTTGCAGCCGCTCCATGTCAGTATAAATATATAAAACAAGGAATTAAGGAAGGGAGAAAGAAAAAAAAAGAAGAACACCAAAGCAAGATACGACTGTTATAACTATAAACAACTATACACGACTATACACAACTACATACACAAATATATACAACTATACACAACTATTATAACGATACACACATATTAAAGCTATACATCTAGTGGTAGTAATGATTGGATGTGAATTGGTGGAAGTGAAAGGGGAGTGAGAATGACTCTGAAGATGAACGACTGAAGCTGTCGATGGATCGCCCATTAGAACACGTCTCTGAACAGACGAGTCCCAACAAGACCTGTGTACATTCTGTCAGTTCATGTGGGACTCTGACCTGGTCCTGACTCAGTTCCGCAGCAAGATGCAAATCTGCTGCCGGTGCTGTCAGTGAGGTGTGGACTGGGTGCAACGGCCTCATTTGCATGTTTTCCATATAATTTCCTTGGAGACATTTCATCCCTGAGCATCTCCGCATTCTTCAAGTGGGCCGCACCGGGACAGTGGACGGCCTCGTCCCGTGACCGTGTGAAGGAAACCAGACTCCAAAGGAGGGTGTTGGAGAAACACAAAGAACATTTAATGAATCAAACATAGGAGACCCCTGCAGAGATACTGTCTGACTGAAGTAGTAGTATTAGCATACTACTACTATTAGCATACTACTTAGAGTCCATATGAAAAACTAACAAGTCCAGGTCCTGGAATGGAGAACAAATGAGCCCGTAGTGTGCGACCGTCGCACGACTTGATGACCAACGAGGACCAGCCACGCAGCAGGGACCTCAAATACATGACCCGATGACCAAAATCAAAGTTTATTTATATAGAGCCAAGCCACAACAACAGTTGTCTCAAAGTGCTTTACATATAGAGTTGGTCTAAGATGGCGCCACGATAGCAAGCCTGTCACTGCAGCTCCCGAAACTTTTTCTACTTCTCTTGTGGTCGAATTAGTCGACTTCTTTTACAACATGGACATGTGACATTTTTTGAGTTTTGTGAGGGTAGTAGTCAGTTTTGCTGCTCTTATGGGACTCAACACCACAACGGGCGATCTTGTAAGTCAGTCTGTATTACAGTCGGGATCAGCTGTTGGAGTTAGCAACAGCAGGGTACTCCTGGGAGAACGACCCTATAGATTCCGAAGGAATTACGGCGTCGGAGGGAGGATGCAGAGCAGGAGCGAAGTACGAGAGTAGTAGACGGTATGAACCGAGTGTTCCATCTACTCTAATGAGTAACGGAAGATCTCTACCCAACAAGATGGAAAAGCTAACGCCGTTAACCAGACTGCAGCGGGAGTATAAGCGGAGCAGCCTCCTGCTGTTAACAGAGACCTGGCTCACGGACAACACAACAACAATACACCGGATTCTGTTGCTCCTTTGGATGGCTTTCTGTGTTTATGGTGCAAATGCATATTGTGTATGTCGTATGAGAATGTATGTATATCTGTCTGTTGTTATTTCTACTCTTTGTATTTGGCTGCGGTGACGCAACAAATTTCCCCGTCGTCACATAAATGAAGTTCTATCTAACCAGACGCTTGGATTGGTTGTCATAGAAACCCAACGGAATCCTCCAGGAGAAACACATTGGTGTTGACCAGCCGCGCAGCATGACCTGCTGACCAACAAGGATCAGCCGCGCAGCATGGACCTCAAATAGATGACTTGATGATCAACGAGGATCAGCCACGCAACACTAAAACAGGTGAAAGACGTCTGCAATTAAGTCAACCTTGAAGGAGTGGGAGCCGTCTCAGTCACAGCATGGACACACCACGACAAATAAGGGTGTATTTGTCCATTGTTCAAACCTTTAGAAAGTATTGTACACAGGTATTTATACAAAAACACAAATTAAGAGAACTGTATTGTTTTTAAAGGTGAATTCAAAGGACATAGCCCCAAAAAAGTCATCTGGCCTGACCGTAATTTATCTAAAAAATTGTTATATTTTTTAATGCATCTAATAGTTTAACAAGTATCAGTTATTAAATAAACTGTTTAAGAAAGATAGGCTTGTGTGCATTTTAAGTTTTTTTCATCCATGATTTTATAAGTTAGTTTTATTAGCTAGCTATGTAGTTTCAGTCCACATTTATAGTTTGAAACCCATTAAACCAATTTAAAATGTATACAGATACTATTCACATAACAATCGTATACCACTGATTAATATTGATTTGACATGTGTTTACATATATGTATTATACATGTATACAGATTATTGACTTGAGTTGCTACTGTGATGTTTACAAAAGTCATGTTAATGTCAATAACATATCATGTGACAGAAACTAAGCCTGAGCGGTTACTTTTATATCATTCCTATTTTCTTTGGTCCTTGCTTGTTTGTAATGAAGCTGACAAACACCTACAAGTGAGAGTTGAGTTCATTTTTAACCCTATGAGTGACTCACACGTATATTTAGACTTCAACTGAGAGCAGTGGGACTGAGTCAGCGGCGGGAAAACCCCGACACAACACACGTCCAGACGGGAACTCTCACTGGTTTATGCGTCGAGACACGACGTCAACAGGAATGAGTCCACAGATCCACAACATCTGGCCTCGCACATAATCAGCTGGTCACAATAACAACAATCTGAGCCTCAGACCCAACATGCACAGAACCGGGTCTGATCAGCACCATGATCTGTCTCTGCACTACAGTACAGAAACACAGATTACTACAAATATAACACATACCAACACACATTCTCATATTCATGCCCGAACAAACACCCTAATAATAAAGTACTAGTGCAGAATATCACCAGAGTTTCTATTTTTGCATTTTTAAATGTGTTTTTTTGTCTTGTTTTGTTTTCTTTTCTCTTTTGTGTGTGGTCTCTGATCTTATCATTGTGGGTTCTGAATGTTGTCTTGTAGTGCACGAAATACAACACATACCAACACATAATCTCATATTCATGCCAGAACAACCATCCTGGTAAATAAGTAAATATTATGAAATGGTTTTACTCAAAATTAGCACATAAGCTAACAATTAGCTGAACAAACAGCCCAGTATATGTTTTGCCAGGTGATGGGTTGTTTTATAAATGTACTTAATTGGCTAGCATTAGTATTAAACATACTGCTAACTAGCATTAGCAAGTTAGCACGGAAGGTTTTTGGTAGTGTCGGGTCATCTATTAGCATTCTGCTGTAAGGACTAGCTAAATGTGGAATGAAAACACAAGTAGGGTATTTCAAAACAGTATTGTTGTCCCAATATTAGCAAGCATTAACCGTCACTGAAATGGAAAACTATCGAAAATAACCGTTGTCAGTTTAATGATGAAATACACAGTCATTTCAAATCACAGCGTCAAGGACAGACATCGGAAAAGGGAAAACCCCACACGAAGCTCAAGCGCAGAGATTTCCTAGAAAGGGAAATGTTCTTTAAAAATATGACATGAGAGAATACTTGATTAGCTGCACATGTTTAAGTCCTGGTTCATTAATGGTCACATTTGGGTCCCCGTCGCTTTGAGCTTCAATTCAGTAAGGGACACGAACTAAGACAAAATGATGTGAACTAAAAATCCCGCAAAATGAATAATCATAAATTGTACTAAATATCAGAAGAGTTCATGAGGATAAAACCCTGAAATCAAAAGATGTGTATGTTCAGGTGTCTGAATCCATACAGGTCAGGAGAAAATAGTTACCAGGGAACATAGGTACCAGGGAACATAGCAGAGAATGAACACATCAACTGAGTCTGTTCAATGAAATGATCCGTTCAATTTCCCAGAACCCTCCTGTTCAACCACAGAAGTGACAAACCCCCACCCAGGGTTTGAATCGTAATGAGACGCTTACTCTGTTTTTGATGCTGCCGTCCCAAGACGGTCATATACATTTGTTCCCTCAGGCTGATTCACTGGCAACCAATCAGATGAGAGATCATTCAGGACACGCAGATCAAAGCCTCTCTTTGAGTCACACGGCGAGGCGAGAAAGTGTGATAATGTGTGCGTTGATGAGTCACACCCACAGATCAGACTGAAGGATGGTGGTCCTGATGGAGTGACGGCACATTAGGTCATCACGTTATAACAGTGTGGACCTGTTGCCATAGTAACAAAGGCTTCAGTCGACCTTTGTTTGAGTTTGACTTCATTTCTTAATTGCATCAATGTGTTTACTTTGCCCTGTTGAGTTTCACAGCTGTACAAACAAACAAACAAACAAACAAATAAATAAAACAAGCAACTAAAAATAATCCAACAAATAAATGAACAAACAAATAAAGCTGTTCATTTTAAAGGGCATCCTATTAGCAACATAAAAATGTATTTGCAAACTGTTGCATTATATTCTTTCAACAGTTGTGTGAACCTGGAGAAAGCAAACCTACTGGATGAAAAAAAAAATTGTGATACAATATAATTACATAACTAAAAAAAAAAAGCATCATCTTTATATAAGGAGCTTTGGTTAGAATTGCAAGCACTTTCAAGAACCTTAAACTCACACCCAAGCACTTTCAAGAACCTTAAACTCACACTCAAGCTATTTCAAGATCATTAAACTCAAATTCAAGCACTTTCAAGAACCTTAAACTGAAATTCAAGCACTTTCAAGAACCTTAAACTGAAATTCAAGCATTTTCAAGCACTTGACTTCAAATTCAAGCACTTTTCAGACCTTGAAAACAAAATGCTTGAACTACAACATTTTGAACCGTGCAGATCTGATACTAGTGTCAGTTTGGAGCTGTTTGGACCCATCAGTGGTGTCGTGCAGACGATCTGTGACTCATCAGCTGATCACAGCGAGATCAGGTTCCAACAGGAACATTGCGTCATCTCTCACACTGACATGACTTCACCGCAGCTGCAGGAGATGAAGCTGCACCATCAGCAGGTGGAACTTCGCTGAGTCTGGAGGTCCATCAGGGGGCGGAGCTTCACTGAGTCTGGTGGAACATCAGGGGGGGGAGCTTCACTGAATCTGGACCTCCATCAGGGGGTGGAGCTTCAGTGGTCTCCTTTAGTTTGGTATCATCTCAGGTGTTCTAAGCACTTCCTTTTCTTCAGGTTCTTCATGTTTTTCACGGTGTGTAAATGTGAACATGTGGTTCTGACCCGTTTCAGATGTTATGTGTGTTGGAGCTTTGACACCATTGATGGTCAGTGTCATAAACTCACCCCATGGGACAAAGCTTTTGACCCCATCAGACCCGGAGGAGACGCGGTCTTTCCTTGAAGAGACCCTGCTTCAGTGTCCTGGTCCAAAACCACAAGCTCTGATGTGAGTCCAGAAACAGATCTGAGGAAATCTTATTCAAACCCAGACCTCATCCTTATCAGCCTCTGTGTGACACCCGCCCCCCAACACACACACTCACACACCCCGCTGCAGCCGGCCTTGATGGATGCGTATGTCTCAACAGTTTGGTTCACCTGAACCATGAAAGAGCTCAGTTACAGTCATCCCACACAATGGTGGCTTTTATTGTGGAGAATGGGCTTTTATTGTGAAGGAGGCACGACTACAACAAGGACTCTGCGCCATGCGTTGCAGATTCAGGTTTTTTACTGCTGTCAAGGGAAAGAAAGAAAAGAAACCAATACAGAGAAGAACCCTAACCCTACACTAGTACCAGGGAACATAGGTACCGGGTAACATAAGTACCAGGTATAGGTAACAGGGAACATAGGTATCAGAGGAACATAGGTACCAGAGGAATATACAGTAGGTATCAGAGGGACATAGGTACCATGGGGACACAGGTAACCCTAACCCTATATTGGTACCAGGGAACATAGGTACCGGGTAACATAAGTACCAGGTATAGGTAACAGGGAACATAGGTATCAGAGGAACATAGGTACCAGAGGAATATACAGTAGGTACCAGAGGGACATAGGTACCAGGGAACATAGGTATCATAGGTATCAGAGGAACATAGGTACCAGGGAACATAAGTACCAGGTATAGGAAACAGGGAGCATAGGTATCAGACAAACATTGGTACAAGAGGAATATACAGTAGGTACCAGAAGAACATAGGTACCAGGGAACATAAGTATCATAGGTACCAGAGGAACATAGGTATCATAGGTACCAGAGGAACATAGGTACCAGGGAACATGGGTACCAGGGAACATAAGTACCAGAGGCATATACAGTAAGTACTAGAGGAACGTAGGTACTAGAGCAACATAGGTACTAAGGAATACAGGTACCAGGGGAACACACAGTAGGTACCAGAGTAACATAGGCACCAGGGAACATTGGTACCAGAGGAACATAGGCACTGCACTGTTATTGTTTATCTTACTCCAGTTTTTGCAGTTTGTCATATTTGCTGTGGTGTTGATGTATATTTTTGTCATTTTTGTCCTATTCTATCTTTCATCTTCATCTTTTGCATCATGTTTCTGTACTATAATTCGTGCTATTATTATTTCTAGGACTTAATAGGAACAGCAGGTGTGTAGATGCTGGTTTGCACGAGTGTGTTTAAAGTTTGCACACGGTGAATGTTCATGTAGCGACGTGAACCCTGTGCTGTCAAAACCGCCCTGAGTTCAGACGACTGTGACAAATGCCGCCTCCTTGACGTGAGGTCGTTGACCTGCCGCCAAACCCTTTCCTGGAAGTCCGAAACGTGGCACTCAACTCTGCTTCATCTGCTGTTTGCTCTGGGAAACACTGTGTTTCTAAAAATAACCCGTTTGGATCCAAGTGCATGAAAGCACTGTTGACTCAACACACACTGAGCTGAACACACACTGAACTGAACACACACTGAACTGAACACACACTGAACTGAACCTCTGAAGAGGATCTCCATGTTCAACAGGAAAAGTGTATAACCCTCTGGTGTCCAACCCGAGACGTTCCTCTAACCATAGCCTTCTTAGACTTAGACTTAGACTTAGACTT
>JAPTHA010169608.1:2056-15992 GCA_029814585.1 Gymnapogon annona | reverse complement strand
CGGTCCATACTGGTCAACTCACTAGCTTGCTTTAACACTCGGTTATGCGCGCATGCTCAGTGATTGGTCAGACCGACCGACCCATGTACACTAACCCTAACCCATGTACACTAACTCTAACCCATGTACACTAACTCTAACCCATGTACACTAACTCTAACCCATGTACAGTAACCCTAACCCATGTACACTAACCCTAACCCATGTACCCTAACCCTAACCCTAACCCATGCACACTAACTCTAACCCATGTACAGTAACTCTAACCCATGTACAGTAACCCTAACCCATGTACACTAACTCTAACCCATGTACAGTAACCCTAACCCATGTACCCTAACCCTAACCCTAACCCATGCACACTAACTCTAACCTATGTACCCTAACCCTACCTCCCTCTAAATGTCATTAAACGTGCTGTTTGTGTGAATGGTGTCTGTGGTGCTGAAGGGGTTAAGTGTTAGTGTTGCCTTCTATAAACTGGGCTTCAGTCTGGGTCCCTGCTTCAGTTCCAGTGGGTGCTGAAGGGGTTAAGTGTTGCCTTCTATAAACTGGGCTTCAGCCTTTAAGGACTTGCTTCAGCCTCAGTGGGTTCAGTTTCAGGAGCTGCTGTTGCTGAAACATGAACACCGTGCTGTCGACTGTTGTTGTGACGCTGTGTTTAAGCACAGTCGCCGCGGGGACCATCCAGCAGGAGCCCCAGCCCTTACCAGGACCAGGACCAGGACCAGGACCAGGACCTGGACATGCTCTGAGTGGATACTTCACTAACCGTCTCAAGTCACGAAGGGTTAGGGTGAGTACTTCTATGACCCACTATAGTACAGCAGGACTAGGTCTAGGGTCAGTACTTCTATGTCCCACTATAGTACAGCAGGGTTAGGTCTAGGGTCAGTACTTCTATGACCCACTATAGTACAGCAGGACTAGGTCTAGGGTCAGTACTTCTATGACCCACTATAGTACAGCTGCAGGGTTAGGTCTAGGGTCAGTACTTCTATGACCCACTGTAGTACAGCAGCAGGGTTAGAGTTAGGTCTAGACTTAGGGTTAGGTCTAGGGTTAGTGCTTCTACTACAGCGACATTTATTGCAGGTAATACCAGCATACAACAGTATGGGGGCAATTACTGCAGGGTTAGGGCTAGGGTTAGGGTTAGGGTTATGGTTAGGGTTATGGTTAGGGTTAGGGTTACGGTTGGGGCTATGGTTAGGGTTATGGTTGGGGTTATGGTTAGGGCTATGGTTGGGGCTGCCTATCGTCCTAGGACATTTATTTCAGGTATCTGTTTTCGTACATTTACATTGAATATGTTCAAAATATATGAAAAAAACAAGACAAGAGATGAAAATGAAGGAACAACAATGTAACAACAAAACCAACAAACACAATAGGAAAAAAACAACAGGGAAAAAACACAACAGAAGAAACAGCACAACATGCAAAACACTACATTAAAACTACTGAAGTCAGACTGGACTAGTACTGGACTAGTACTGGAGAGGTACTGGACTACTACTGGACTAGTACTGGAGAGGTACTGGAGTAGTTCTATACTAGTACTGGAGAGGTTCTAGAGTAGTTCGGTACTAGTACTGGACTAGTACTTGAGAGGTACTGGAGTAGTACTGGAGGGGTACTGGAGTAGTACTGTACTAGTACTGTGGTGGTACTGGACTAGTCCTGAAGTGGTACTGAACTAGTAATAGATAGATAGATAGCTGTACTTTATTTATCCCAACCTGGGAATACATTAAGTACAGTACTAGTTCTGAACGAGTACTGGAGTGGTACTGAACAAGTAATGGACTAGTACTGAACTGGTACTTGAGTGGCACTGAGCTAGAACTGAACTAGTACTTGAGTGGTACTGAACTAGTATTGGGCTAGTACTGAACTAGTACTTGAGTGGTACTGAACTAGTAATGGACTAACAGGACCAGTACTACTGAACTAGTACAGGACTAGTACTGGAGTGGTACTGAACTAGTACTGGACTGGTAGTGTACTAGTTGTGGTACTAGTTGTGAGGTGTCATGGAGGTGTGTTAGATGGTCTTCATTGTTTGTTGTGGTTCTGTCTCTATGAACTTCACACACGCGTGTTAGCTGTTAGCCTTTAGCCTTTACCATTTAGCTGTTAGCCTTTGCCATTTAGCTGTTAGCCTTTAGCGTTTACCATTTAGCTGCTAGCCTTTACCATTTAGCTGTTAGCCTTTACCATTTAGCTGTTAGCCTTTAGCGTTTACCATTTAGCTGCTAGCCTTTAGCTATTAGCTACTGTGAGTCCTACACCTGCAGTGCAGACACTTCCAATGTGTTGGTGCCGATGTTTGTGACTTTACAGACTGAAGACTAATGTGAACACACACACACACTGAACACACACACACACACTGAACACACACACTGAACACACACACACACTGAACACACACACTGAACACAGTCAAGATGTTATGATGACCATGAATATGGTGTAGCCCCTCCAGTGAGGAGGGGGACGGGCTGACGTTGACTCCAGGACTCACACCATTACCATCTTCATCACAATCATCACCACCATCATCATCACCATCACAATCATCACCACCATCATGACCATCACAATCACAATCATCACCACCATCATCATCACCATCGATACCATCACAATCACATCATCACCACCATGACCATCATCATGATCACCATTACAATTATCCTCATCACCATCACCAACACCATCCATACCATCACAATCACATCACCACCATCTTCACCATCATCACCTTCATCATCACCACCATCATCATTACAATTATCGTCATCACCAACACCATCGATACCAACACTATCACATCATCACCATCACCATCATGACCATCATCATCATCACCATCACCATCATGACCATCACCATCATCACCAACACCATCAATACCATCACAATCACATCATCATCACCATCATCATCATCTTAATCTTGATCATCTCCATCTTCATCTTAATCATCTTCATCATCCTGATCATCATCTTGATCATATTTATCATCATCTTTATCTTCATCCTGGTCATGTCCATGTTCATCTTCATCATCATGACCATCATGGCGACCTTGAGTGCCTTGAAAGGCGCCCAACAAATTACATTTATTATTATTATTATCATCAACACTATCATCACCATCATCACCATCATCTTGTTCATCTCCATTTTCATCATCTTCATCCTCATCATCTTAATCATAATCATTTTCATCAGCTTCATCTTTACGTTAATCATCTTCATCATCTTTATCTTCATCCTGATCATGTCCGTCTTCATCTTGATCATCATCATCTTCATCGTCTTCATCAGTGTCCGTTTGGAAGGTTTGGTGTGTGTTTGGAACTGTACACAGTCCATCAAGTACATCTAGATCAAATACATCAATCTAGTATAATAATCCAGACTGATGAGAGTACTACCAACATAGAGTACACACACAACTGATAAGAGTACTACCAATATAGAGTACACACACAACTGATAAGAGTACTACCAACATAGAGTACACACACAACTGATATATAGAGTACACACAGACGAATGATAAGAGTACTATGAATATAGAGTACACACAGATGACTTAGGTAGCCGTAGTACTGATGTCAGGTACTTGTGGTACTGATGTCAGGTACTTGTGGTACTGATGTCAGGTACTTGTGGTACAGATGTCAGGTACTTGTGGTACTGATGTCAGGTACTTGTGGTACTGATGTTAGGTACTTGTGGTACTGATGTTAGGTAGCCGTAGTACTGATGTCAGGTACTTGTGGTACTGATGTCAGGTACTTGTGGTACTGATGGTCCATATGAACCACCTGTGACTTCTCCTACAGCAAGCTCCGCCTCCTGATGATGACGGCCCTCTCACTGATGGTGGAGACGCCTCAGGTAGAAACCCACCAACCCTAACCCTAACCCTGACCCTAACCCTAACCCTAACCCTAACCCTGACCCTAACCCTAACCCAACCCTAACCCTAACTCTGACCCTAACCCAACCCTAACCCTAACCCAACCCTGATCCAACCCTAACCCTAACCCAACCCTAACCCTGATCCAACCCTAACCCTGATCCAACCCTAACCCTAACCCTGACCCTAACCCTAACCCAACCCTAACCCTGATCCAACCCTAACCCTAACCCTGACCCAACCCTAACCCAACGCTAACCCTAACCCTGACCCAACCCTAACACTGACCCAACCCTAACCCTAACCCTAACCCTGACCCAACCCTAACCATAACCCAACCCTAACCCTGATTCAACCCTAACCCAACAATAACCCTAAGACCAACCCTAACCCTAACACAGCCACCACTGACACCAGCCCTAACACCAATGTGATATGTGTGTGTTTTGAATATCCATGTATGTGTGTGTGTGTGTGTGTGTGTGTGTGTGTGTGTGTGCAGACCTACCCACCTGTCTGCTGTGTGTGTGTCTGACGGGGTCTGTGTACTGTGAGGAGGTCAGTCCTGATTTGACCTCAGTCCCCACTTTGCCCAAAGAGACAGCGTACCTGTACGCACGCTTCAACAGCATCAGCAAGATACGCAACCAGGACTTCAACGACATCTGTGAGTACCACCCTAACCCTAACCCTAACCCAACCCAACCCTAACCCAAGATACGCAACCAGGACTTCAACGACATCTGTGAGTACCACCCTAACCCTAACCCTAACCCTAACCCAAGATACGCAACCAGGACTTCAACGACATCTGTGAGTACCACCCTAACCCTAACCCAGCACCAGCCCTAACCCAACACTAACCCTAATACAACCCTAACCCAACACTAACCCTAACACAACACTAGCCCTAACACAACACTAACCCTAACACTAACCCTAACTCAACACTAACCCAACACTAACCCTAACCCAGCATGAACCCAACACTAACCCTAACCCAACACGAACCCAACACTAGCCCTAACACAACACTAACCCAACACTAACCCCAACACAACACTAACCCTAACACAACATGAACCCAACACTAGCCCTAACACAACCCTAACCCTCTAGGACAGGGGTCTTCAATCCTGGTCTTCGAGGGCTGGTGTCCCTATAGGTTTCAGATGTTTCCCTCTTCCATCACACCTGGTCCAATCACTGATCAGCTCATCACTGGTCACTGATTGGTCCAATCACTGATCAGCTCATCACTGGTCACTGATTGGACCAATCTTCAGCGCCCGGCTCATCACCAGGCTCTGCTGAAGCCTGATGATGATGTAATGACATGCAGGTGTGATGAAAGAGGGAAACATCTCAAACGTGCAGGGACACCGGCCCCCCAGGACCAGGGTTGAAGCCCCCTGCTCTAGGACAACAGTCTGGGGGGGCGTCCATTCATAAGGGCTGGTACAGTCACTCAGTAGCTGAAGTATAATGTACGCACTGTGAGCATCACACATGTCCTGGATAAACTCCATATCAGTGTGGGTTAGGGTTAAGATTAGGGTTAAGGTTAAGGTCCATACCATTGTGGAGGGAGGGGGGAGGGGCTTGGACAATGATACAAATGCAATTGTCTTTATTTTCTATTATGGTATTTGTCATCAGACATATTGTCTGATGACAAATGAAGATGGTTGGGTTAGGGTTCGGTCTCTGAATGATGGTTGGGTTAGGGTTCGGTCTCTGAATGATGGTTGGGTTAGGGTTAGGTCCCTCTGATGGTTGTGTGTGTTTGTTGCAGTGACTCTCAGGAGAATCGATCTGACAGGAAATGTTATCTCGGAGATCGAGGACGGGGCGTTTTCCAAACTGACGCTGTTGGAGGAACTGACTCTGTCCGAGAACAGACTGACCACTCTGCCGGTGTTACCGCAGCAACTGAGCACCCTCAACGCCAACCACAACCTCCTGACAACCACAGGACTCAAGGCCAATGCATTCAAGGTACAACAGTAACCCCCACCACAAACCCCAACCACAAACCTAACCCCAGCCCCAACCCCACACCATCCTACCAGTGGGCAGCTGTGGCTCAGTTGGTAGAGTGCCTTATCCAATGGCAGTTTGAATCCTGGCTCCGACATGCCCACATGTCAAAGTGTCCTTGAGCGAGATAATGAACCCCAAGTTGCTCCCAGCGGGGCCTAGCATGGTGTAGCTCCACCCACTGGTGTGTGACTGGGTAGATGTGAGTCCCATAACGTGTAGAAAAACACTATATACACTATATACTAGAACTGAGCACCCTTAATGCCCAACCACATCCTCCTGACAACCACAGGACTCAAGAACAATGCATTCAAGGTACAACCCTAACCCCAACCTGCTCACCACCACAGAACTGAAGGCCAATGCATCAAGGTACACACTGACCTACAGCACAGTCCTACATAACAAAAGACCTACACCACAATGATCTACACAACAAAGGAGTGGTGGTTGTGTATCAGTGGACGAGCACTGGTTGTTTATTTGTTTGATTGTTCTCTTCGTGATTTGAATTTGTTTAAACAGAAACTGACAAAGTTGCTCCACCTGTTTCTGGGAGACAACCAGCTAGAGGCCATCCCACAGATCCCAGAGAGCGTCCGGACCCTCCACCTGCAGGTGCGCGACAGTCCTTGACCGTACACTCTTTGGACCTTCACATCCCATGAGTAAACGACTGTCTGTGGTTCATGTCCTCAGAACAACAACATCAGCGAGGTCACCAGAGACACCTTCTGCAGATCCAACGACACTTACTACCTGCGCCCCAGCCTCCGCGAGGTGCGCCTGGACGGGAACCCGGTGGTACTGTCTGCCTCCCCCGACACCTTCACATGTATGAATGTGCTGCCCATCGGCCGCTACCGCTGATGCCCGCCATAGCCCATGTGTGGCTTCCAAAGCGCTTCTCTGACTCCGTCACGTTTTGACTCCGGGTCCCATCGAGGTATTTTTACCCCAGAACCTCGTGTTAGTGTCGGTTGACAAGACACCTAACCCTAAACCTAATCCTGGACTGAACGCAACACCAAGCACTGCTCTCCTCGAAAAGGTGCAGAGACACTCAATCAGCCCATGCTTTTCAGGGAAAAGAGTGTTGTCCCTCACCCTGACACCCGAACCCTTCAGGGAAGAGTGTTGTCCAGGTCCATCTAACCCAGGGGTGGGCAGTCTTGGTCCAGGAGGGCCAGTGTCCCTACAGGTTTTAGATGTTTCCCTCTCCCATCACACCCGGTCCAATCACTGATCAGCTCATCACCAGGCTCTGCAGAAGCCTGATAACGATGTAATGACACCCAGGTGTGACGGAAGAGGGGACCATCTCAAACCTGTAGGGACACCGGCCCCCCAGGACCAGGATTCCCCACTCCTGACTAACCCTAACTCTAACCCTACCGCTGACCCCATCCTTACCCGAACCCTGACCATTTTACAGCCCAAAGCAGCATATTCCACCTGCCGATACTTCAAACACTAATACTTCACATTTGGATCAATATGTACATTTCAGGATTACTCTGTAAAATATTATCTTCCGAAATAATTTCATGTTTAAAGTTGTGTTCCTATTAGTCAGTATTTGTATTGAGTATGAAGTACTTCAAGTCTTTGTTTACAGTCACATATGGATCTTCTTGTGATTATACTCTATTGATTAAAGGTTGAAGAGTCGATTTCAGCTGCGAGTATTTACTTCCTCTAAACACTTCAGTCGTAAAACTGAGGAGTTTTGACTGAAATTTTCTGACAGCTACTATATACAGCTAGTATTTCTGAATAGATACAAATACTTATACAGCAAGCATTTCTGAATAGTTATACAGATACTTATACGCTAGTATTTCTGAATACAGATACTACTACAGCTAGTGTTTCTGAAGTTGAATACTCAGATCATGAATTCTGTTTCAATAGACTGTAAATACACTTCCGTGTAAACTGGTGTGTACTGCGAGTCACACTTGGTGAAATACTACTCAGTACTGTATGACTTTGCTTTTTTTTTAACTTATAAACTCCAAATAAAGTGTGTAAAATGTATCAATAAACTATAGTAATGTGAATGTTACTCCTTTATATATTTCTGCTTTGTCTAAACTCTAAACCTAAGCCCGACCCTAAACCCAACCCTAAACCCAACCCTAACCCTGACAGTGATTCCATTTCCATGTGAATACGACAGATGTGATGTGACATGTTGTTTGAGATATTTTAAACTTCTAGGATAATAAACCTTTTTTTTTATTAAACATGTTGTGTGTGAATTAGTGAAATAATAACCACTGTACCACCATAATAACCACCCCATAATAACCACTGTAACACCTGCATAACCTACCATCATCAACACCTGCATAACCTACTATCATCAACACCTGCACAACCCACCATCAACACCTGCACAACCTACCATCATAAACACCTGCACAACCTACTATCATCAACACCTGCACAACCTACCATCATCAACACCTGCATAACCTACCATCATCAACACCTGCATAACCTACCATCATCAACACCTGCATAACCTACTATCATCAACTCCGGCCTGGATAAAGCTCGGACCCCATCATGATAATCAGGTTAAGGAGGCCCAGAAGACACTACCATGACAATGAGTCCAAATGTCCTGAAACATGGCCTACAGAGTACACAGTAATAAGGAGTAGGACAGAGGACTATGACAGAGTCTCTTCCTGCTACGGCTCACTTCTGTACGAATGAGAGCCTTCACAAACATCACGTGACTACATGTATATTAGCGTGTACATTTAAGTACACTAGGTCATCAGCGAGTATTTTCCACAGTGGAATGTACACGTGAATACTTGTACTGTATATTAATGTGTACATTGGAGTACACTGGGTCATCAGTGAGTATTTTCCACAGTGGAATGTACACGTGAATACATGTTAAACTCATTAGAGTTTGGAATTTGAGTCAGGATGGAAAATGTGTGTTGAATGTCGTCATGTGGTTCCATGAGGAACGATACACAACCCTAACCACACGCACAAAAACGCACACAAAAGCACAGACACACACACAAAAACACACACAAACACAGCTCCCCACCGAACTGCTACCTTATTGTGCTGGGTTGAGTTTGAGTACCTGAATGATCCCAGGAGCTATGTTGCCAGGGGATCTTGTTCCTCACGGTAGGGTCACCCAAGGCAAACACATCCTAGGTGAAGGGTCGGACAGACTCCGAAAAAGGAAAACAACATCACCCAACAAGGCAGAGCTGGGGCTCCCCCCCAGAGCCAGGCCAGGAGTTGGGGCCCCTGAGCAAGTGCACGGTGGTAGGGCCTTTTCCTTTTGCGACAAAGGACGCCGCCGACCCCTGTTCCTTTTCTCCCTGTGGGCCCATCACCTACAGAGGTCGGGTGCTACATCGATTGGGTAGCAGCCGACAGCGGGAGCCTTGGCGACCAGATCCCGGGACACATAATCTGGTTTTCGAAACATAGAACCCCACCTCGCTGGGGGGGAAGGAGTCTGAGCTTGTGTGGGAGGTTTAGAGATACAGTCTAGATGTAGCCAGATTCACCTCTACACAGCTAGGGCTCTGGAACACAGTTCCTTGAGAGGGGCTGGACTTGCTGTTGTGGGCTTATCCCCCAGGTATCAGGCTCCTCAAGAGGAGCTGGACTCTCCAGTATTCTAGAGTTTCCGATGGTGAGAGGTGGCGGGCTGGTGTGGGCTTGCTTTTTAGCCACAGCTCCGTCGCCAGGTGTTGGAGTTTACTCTAGTGAACGAGAGGGTCGCGTCCCTACGCCTTCGGGTAGGGGACAGGTCTCTGTCTGTTGTGTTGGCCTATGGACCGAACAACAGTGCAGAGTGCCAGACCTTTTGGAGTCGTGCTGGACTGCACTCTGACAATGGAGATTCCATTGTTGTACTGGGGGACTTCAATGCTAACGTGGGCAACAACAGTGAGGCTTGGAGGGGGGTGATCGGGAGGAATGACCTCCCCAATCTGAACCCAAGTGGTGTTTCGTTATTAGACTTCTGTGCTAGTCGCAGTTTGGACATATAACGAACACCTTGTTCGAGCACAGGGGTGTCCACGAGTCCACATGGCACCAGGACACCCTAGGCCAGAGGTCGGTGATAGAATTGTGTCATCTGATCTCTGGCAACGTGTCTTGGACACTCCAACTCACCAGGATGCGCTGGCTGTGGAAGAAGCTGGAAAGACTTGGCAGACCCAAACGTGCTGTGAGGGTCTGTTGGGAACGTCTGGCTGAACCCCCTGTCTGTGTTCTTCAATTCCCACCTCCGGGAGAGCGTCTCACTGATCCTGGGGAGGTTGGAGACATCGAGTCTGAATGGACCAAGTTCTCCACCTCCACTGTCGAAGCTGCTGCTTGGAGCTGTGGCCACAGGGTCTCTGGGTGCCTCTCGCGTCAGCAAGCCATCATCCACCCTCTGCACCTCCTCCTCTCCTCTGTTCCTTCTGTCTGCACCTCCTCCTCTCCTCTGTTCCTTCTGTCTGCACCTCCTCCTCTCTTCTGTTCCTCCTTTCTGCACCTCCACCTCTCTTCTGTTCCCTCCTCTCTGCACCTCCTCTTCTCTGTTCCTCCTCTCTGCACCTCTTCACCTGTGTATGTACCAGTGTGTGTGTGCACCAGTGTGTACTGCCATGGAAAAATAGTTTTTTTTCCATTGTTTTCACAGGGTGTTCTTCAATGTTATGGTCAATGTGTTCTAAACGCTACCATTGTGTTTATTACAGTAGGGTTAGGGTTAGGTTTAGGGCTGGTGCTTGGGGTAAAACCAAGACAAAGACTTTTAAGACGCTTACAGATTTTACTTTTTCACCTAAGAAGAATTTCCACGACAGCGTTCATGGGGGTATGGTTCATCGGGGTAGCGTTCATGGTTGATGGGGGTAGGGTTCATGGCTCATGGGGTAGGGTTCATGGTTGATGGGGGTAGGGTTCATGGTTGATGGGGGTAGGGTTCATGGTTGATGGGGGTAGGGTTCATGGCTCATGGGGGTAGAGTTCATGGCTCATGGGGGTAGGGTTCATGGTTGATGGGGGTAGGGTGAGGGTCATGGAGTGCTCTGATGAGTGACTCCACAGCTGCTTCTGGTCCTAGAATCCTCTGAAGACAGTGAAAGGCCTCAGCAGCACCTACACAAGCACACAACTGCACAGCTACACACATACAAATACACACACACACACAAATACAACTATATTATTATTACTATTTTTATTGTTATTATTAAATCAAAGTTCATTTCTATAGTGACAACTCATACCATCAGTGATCTGACAGTGATCTATATATATATATATATATATATATATATATATATATACACAGCTGGACTAACCAGACTCTGGGATTAGTTGGGGTGGAGGTATAATATTTAAATTACACGTATTTTAATGTACACGTATAATTGATGAACTGAGGTGTAATATTGTTATAATGACACTTGTTTTAATGTACATGTACAAATGATAAACTGAGGTATAAGATGTTAGGGTTAGGAGGGGCTAGGGTTAGGGTTAGGGTTAGGGTTAGGAGGTGTTAGGGTTAGGGTTAGGAGGTGTTAGGGTTAGGAGGTGCTAGGGTTAGGAGGTGCTAGGGTTAGGGTTAGGAGGTGTTAGGGTTAGGAGGTGCTAGGGTTAGGGTTAGGAGGTGTTAGGGTTAGGAGGTGCTAGGGTTAGGAGGTGCTAGGGTTAGGGTTAGGAGGTGCTAGGGTTAGGGTTGAATGAGCGACAGGTCTGACCTCTGTCAGGAATCAGTGTCAGAAGTTGAATGGATGGAACCACAACACCATCAGTGTCCACTTCAACTGTCCAGTGGACCAGCAATACACAACTGAAACACAACACATACACAACATGGATGTACCAGTTAAACACATAATTGAAACAACAAATACACAACATGTATGTATAGGTTAAATACATCAAAACCACAGCAAGCACGAGTTAAATATACAACTGAAACACAACACATATCCACCATCCATCCGTCCATCGTCTTCCTCTCATCCATGTCGTGGGGGGAACAGTCTAAGCACAGATGCCCAGACTTCCCTCTCCCCAGACACTTCCTCCAGTTCTTCCGGAGGGACCCCGAGACCTTCTTAGGTCAGCCCTAACCCTAACTCAGCCCAGAGACACAGATCCTCCAGCGTGTCCTGGGTTTAACCTACCCTAACCTACCCAGCTCAGACACAGCTCCCCAGGGAGGCATCCCAAACTGCTGCCAGAGCCACCTCAGGTGACTCCTCTGGACATGGAGGAGTAGCGACTCTATTCCCAGCTCCGCCCTAGTGACGGAGCTCCTGGGACACCTTGTGGAGGAAACTAATTTCAGTCGCTTGTCTCCAAGATCTTGTTCTTTCACACTGCTTCCCCTTCCTGAGGTGCCCCATAGTTTGCCAGAATTTCCTTGGGGCCGACCGGTAAACAGCTATGTAGTTCTGCCTTGCCGGGCGACATCCCTTTCCTCGTGTTCATGATCCATGGGGTTTTCAAACTGCTTTTAGTCTGACCAAGCCCCCAGGATCACCCGGGTAGCCCCCAGGATCACCCGGGTAGCCCCCAGGATCACCCGGGTAGCCCCCAGGATCACCCGGGTAGCCCCCAGGATCACCCGGGTAAATGGTAAATGTCAATGGATGGCATTTCTTTCGCGCTTTTCTGGGAGCAATTCAGGGTTCAGTGTCTTGCTCAAGGATACTTCAACATGTGGACAATCGGCGCCAGGATTCAAACTGCCAACCCTCCGGCCACTGGACAACCTGCTCTACCAACTGAGCCCTGAGCTTCCGGGTACTCAAACTCCCCACCACGATAAGGTGTCAGTCCAAGAGGGAGCAAATACACAACAAGTATGAGTTAAATACACAAGTGAAACACAAAAAGACGACAACGCGTGAGAAATGCACAAATGAAACATAACACAAATCCAACATGTAGGAGTTAAATACACAAGACTACAACATGTAGGAGTTAAATACACAAGACTACAACATGTAGGAGTTAAATACACAACAAGACTACAACATGTAGGAGTTAAATACTCAACAAGACTACAACATGCAGGAGTTAAATACACAACAAGACTACAACATGCAGGAGTTAAATACACAACAAGACTACAACATGCAGGAGTTAAATACACAACAGGACCACAACATGTATGTGTAAGTTGAATCCATGCCGTGTGTGAGTTGAATCTGTCATTTGTACCCAGGCAGCTGTGGATGATGTAACTTCATGACCTCTGACCTGGAGCCTCCAGGGAGAGACACAATCGATGGATACTTTTCCTGCAGAGACACAAACATCTGGTCATCAACATGGCGCTGTAGTTGGCAGTCTACAACAGCAGCTCCTTCACTTTTTTCCTACTTTTAAGTTTTTCTGCCCGACTCTTGTAGTGGTGTTAATTGGACTCTTGTGGTGGTGTTGATTGGACTCTTGTGGTGGTGTTAATTGGACTCTTGTGGTGGTGTTGATTGGACTCTTGTGGTGGTGTTAATTGGGCTCTTGTGGTGGTGTTGATTGGACTCTTGTGGTAGTGTTGATTGGACTCTTGTGGTGGTGTTAATTGGACTCTTGTGGTGGCGTTAATTGAACATGGACATGTGTCATTTTTGAAGTTTTTTGTGAGGGTAGTAGCTGGTCTGCTACTCTCATGAACCCCGAAACCTCAATCCAACGTGGGATTATGAGTCCGTCTGTCCCCATCTGATGACAACAGCGGTGTACACCGGAGAAGGACAGTGGGTAATAGTGGGTAACACTGGGTAACATTAACAGTAGGTAATAGTGGGTAATAGTGGGTAATAGTGGGTAACAGTCAGTAACAGTGAGTAACAGTGAGTGACATTAACAGTGGGTAATAGTGGGTAACAGTCAGTAACAGTGAGTAACAGTGAGTGACATTAACAGTGGGTAATAGTGGGTAACA
>JAPTHA010169569.1:0-16007 GCA_029814585.1 Gymnapogon annona | reverse complement strand
TATATATACACACACACATATTCAGAGAGCTGGCTACTCTGATGTCCTAGTCTATGGAATTTGATTCCACAGTTTTGGTGCATAATTGGCTAGCAAGGCATCCCTGATTTTCTTTGGGATATTTCTGGGAGTTGCTAATAACCCCGCAATGGATGACATTAGTGTTCTAGTGTGTACTGTTACTGGTAGCCAGTGCAGGGAAGCTAATACTGGAAGTAATATGTTCTCTCTTGGTTTTAGTTATCTCTGTGGAGGCCTGTAAAGAGTGCATTATACTAGTCAAGTCTGCTGGAGATAAAAGAACAGACCAGTTTTTCAAATCAAATCTATATTTATTTTATATAGTGCCAAGTCACAACAACTGTTATCTCACAATGTTTTGCATATAGAATTGGTCTAACCAGAAACATATTAGTTGTAACAGAAACCCAACAGAATCCTCCTGGAGAAAACACATTGGGGACAGTGGTGAGGAAACACTTTCATTTAACAGGCAGAAACCTGGAGTAGACCCCAACTTCTGGAGGATGGTCATCTGCCTAAACTAGATGGTGTTAAGAGACAGAGATAAGCAAGATATAGAGAGAGGGAGAAAGAATGAGGGGAAGAGCCATTGAGTAGCCATGGACCTCGATCTGCTGGTCCATGGCAGATGGAGGGTTGGGGTGATGCTGGTAGGATGAAGTCAGTGAAGATGACAACAGCCCAGGAAAAAATCCAGGAAAAGCTATGAAGACTCAAAGCAGAGGCACTCTGTCCAAGAAGTTAAATCAGTGAGTATATATTAAGAATTGAAAGAGAAGACAAAGTAATGGGGAAGTGGTCACTAAGCACTGAGCAGTGGACTGGGCATCAGACAGAAGAAGATTGCTGGTTCCCCAGCATGAAATCATACTGTATATTTGAAAAACATATTGATGGGTTTTATTGTCTCTACAAACATGTTTTCCTACAACTTAATGTAATTTTATAAGCAACATTACACACGCAGTTCTTGTTTTGTCTTTATCCACTGCTGTGACCTTTCCTTTCCCTACTGAACTTGATGGACAAGCACAGTAAGTACCTGGCTAATTAGCTAGTCTCCTGCTATTCAAATTGGCAGCTGTGGCTTTTAAGCCTTTTAAGATTTAAGCACTTCCAGTAGTATCACACTGTTGACAAAAAACTCTGATCTTGCCCAAAATTCAGCCAAAGATTTTAACATTTCCCATCCAGTGTTGTATCTATACACATTCACAGTGCCTGCTGATAACAGCCTTGCTGTCTGAAATGAAACACCCTTCTAAATGCCTGCCTTTACAGTAACTGACCAACACCCAAACCCATACATCCACACACGCAACATCCACAAATACATACCCCGCCTCTAAGGGCCCTGAGCTCTCTTCGCTTTTCCAATTAGGTCTCTAATTTGACTAATGGCCCAATAATGGAGGAAGAGTCTGCTGAAGTGATGAGCTCAGCACATTGTCCTCCAAATACAAATACGCACACACATATAGGTAAACAACCTCAAAATAAAACATCATCTTCCAATGAGAAGTTAATAACCACATTTAGCTCACTGACCTGACTACTTGGGGGAAAAAACATATTGCAAATTTCAAATCAAACTAGAATGGAAATTTTACTGCTATAACTAAAGGCACCAATTACAATTACTGTCTTTATGTTCCACAAACCAAAGGGAGCATATGTACTTCATTCAATTTCATTGAAACTTTAAGGAAAATGCCCCCTATTTGTCTGCATACCTATGGAGGTGTTGCTGACATTTTGTTTTCATGTGCTTTGACAAAGATGATCCTTTCCACCTGTGTACCTTGTGCTTTTGTTGTCATAAGGAAAGGAAAAATGGCTGACACATAATTTAAAGTGACCTGCTACACTTTGGGACATGTTAATTAATCTACTATAACAACTTTTTTTCTATCAATGCTAAAAGCAGCACAATGCTAATAAAGGCTCTATGATTTGCAGTTAATTGTTTTTGCTCTCCATCATGTTGAACAGTTCAAAGGTCATTTTCATCTTAACAGTTTTTGTATCAAAATGGTTTCTCAGTTCTGCAGTGGAAAATACCACAGGGGGGTGTATAACTACATACTAAATGGTAAATGGATTGCATTTCTATAGCAATCCATCTATAGCTATAGCGCATACACACAGTGCTACATACAGTGGTGTGTGGACGGTGGACGGCTGCTACACCACGCCAGGCTCCACTGGGAGTAATTTAGGGTTCAGTGTCTTGCTCAAGGACACTTCGACATGTTGACAGTTGGAGCCAGGATTCCAACTGCCAACCCTTCAGCCATTGGACGCCATTGGATCGGATTGCTCTACCAACTGAGCCACAGCCGCCCCACATACTACTATGTAACTAACTGTATAGCTAACTTGGGGAGGAGGAGGCTGAAGGCCAAGTTAGCCTCCATCTTGGTCAGAGAGTCCCTCAAACACACACTGACTGCACTGAGGAGTTCCTTTAGTGACGGACGGAAACACCCCAAGTGTGTGAAGGAGAGGTATCGCAGATCGTTCCTTCCTGCAGCTGTCAGGTGTTATAACAGTAATACCAGAAAATGACCATTGACATTGTCTCTTTCTTGATCTTGTTGAAATCAGTCTGTTCTTTTTATTTATATTTCTACAATCTGTTCTGTTCTTTATTTATATTTGTATTTATTAAATTATTAGGACTTATTGTCTTAGAACGTGCAGGATAAGGACCCAGACGCAGACCAGACTAGATTTCAAATTAAACATTATTTTTAAGGTCCGAAGAACATCCAACAATTATCATTTAGGATTTGTCTACTTATTAAACGCGGGAATAACAAAAAGTGCTGCACAAAAACACGGGAATAATCTGAACAAAAAAAACCCACAATGGGG
Organism: Gymnapogon annona; assembly: GCA_029814585.1. Lineage (NCBI taxonomy): Eukaryota > Metazoa > Chordata > Actinopteri > Kurtiformes > Apogonidae > Gymnapogon > Gymnapogon annona. The sequence goes on along the minus strand of JAPTHA010169569.1, from coordinate 13,106 downwards.
AAATAATAAATCCAAATATAAATCAAAATCACTCTTTTGAGGAAAATAAACAATTTAGAAAACGAAACATAAATTCAAAACGGAAATCAAAACCACTCTATTGAGGAATCAGCTCTACACAATTTAGAAAATCCTACAAAAGCAAACACTATGAATTAACTACACAGATACTTACACAAGGTACAAGGACAAGACTAGGCAGGCAAGATTGAATTGAATTGAATGTACCTTTATTCGTCCCGCACGGGGAAATTTCACACACAGCAGCATAACACAAAGAGTAGAAAAAAAGAACAGAGCAGAACAGATACACAACAAATTTAATTCTTACACAACATGGACCACAAACACAGTATACACAATTGAAGTCCCAGAGATGATAACAATAATGAGGGGCTGTGAATACGTCATTCGGAGCAGAGAAATGGAAGTGAAAGTCCTTGCAGCCACTGTTAGCATCGCTGATAACCGCTAACAGTTCCAACGTGATCGTTTCTAACGACAAACACAGATCACAGTCGTAACTCACTCACTCACACGCATCTCCAGTCCACCATTCGATTCTCATCCTCACAACTGTCGTATATTTGCCAAGACTTTAAGACAGTGGTGAGGTGTACTGGAGGTGTGGCAGGAGTTCAAGGGGGAAGTGGGACTGCATCAGGGATCAACTCTGAGCCTTTTCTTGTTTGCTATGGTGATGGGCATACCCATTGATATGGGTGATGACAGACAGGTTAGACAGGAATTTCCATAGACTATGATGTTTGCAGATGACATTGTGATCTGTAGTGAGAGCAGGGAGGAGGTAGAGGAGAATGGACGGATAGGATGAGGAACAAGCACATCAGAGGGACAGCACATGTTTGAGGTTTTAGAGACAAAGTCAGAGAGTCCAGGCTGTGATGATTCCATAGGAGAGATAGTGAATATGTTGGTAGAAGGATGAGTTTAGAACTGCCAGGCAGGAGGCCTAGAGAAAAACCAGAGAGGATGTTTATGAATGCATTTATGAATTGCATGTAACATTACAAGCAAAACACAAATACAAAAACAAACAGATGGCCTAGTGACTAGAGTTATTTAAATCGTGGATGATGAAAATGAGAGCTTTGGAGGGGCTACCAAGGTGACAAGCTGAGTAAAAGTAAACAAAAAGAGCTCTCTAATTCTCAACGTAACCTCCGAGCAGAACTCCGGCCGTAAAATGAAAAACTCCAAACTTGTCACTTCAGTCATATCGAGTGGCCGACATAACAGCGGAGTCTCCTGCCACCATAGGCTGCCCACGACAATGACGAAAGCGGTGCGAGATAAGATGAAGTGCGGTTCCTGCAGAGGACGTACAACTAAGCGAAGATCTAACCCGATTTCAGCGTCGGTGCCCTCCATTCTTCTCGGCAATGTTCACTCTCTGGATTGCCAATTGGACTACCTGAGGCTGGACATTAACACCAGGAAGGAGACCAGAAACTGCTGGATTTTTATTTTTACAGACGTGGTAAATTCCATCTGTCTGTACCTTAGACTGGATGGGATAATGATATTCCAAACAGATAGGAATGTGACTGTTACTGGAAAGATGCAGGGAGATGGAGTGTGCATTAACCCGAATAACAGCTGGTCTCGTAATGCTACTCTTGTCTCCAGTCACTGTTTCATGGACATTGAGTTTATGATTGTGAGATGTAGACCCTTCTACCTGCCCCGTGAGTTCACAATTGTTATTATCATCACTGTGTACATCCCCCCCTGCACTGACACCAAGCAAGTGCTAAGCACTCTGTACAGTGCTGTTAATGACCTGCAATGTGCACATCCAGAAGGAGTTTTTATTGTTGGTGGGGATTTTAACCAGGCCAACATGAAGACAGTCCTTCCTAATTTCCATCAACATGTGAACTTTGCAACCAGGGGGGAAAACACAGTGGACCTGGCCTACACAAACATCAAAGGTGACTTCCATGCAGTCCCTCCTGCCCATCTAGGCTCTTCAGACCACCTCTCTGAAATGCTGATTCCATTATACCGGCCCCAGCTCATCAGAGAAAAAGCTGATGTGAGGAGGGTTAGGTTGTGGCCTGAAGGAGCTATGTCTGCTATACAAGGTTGCTTTGAATGCACGGATTGAGACATGTTCGGGGATGCTGCAACGGATGGTCAGCACACAGATGTGGAGAGTACGCCACATTTGGACCAGATCAAAACTACAAAGAATTTCATCACATGGGCAAACTGGAAACCTTGAATGAACAAGGAGGTGCGTCTGAATCTGAGGGAACGTAATCCTGCCTTCAAAATTACTGACGTGGTGGCTCTCAGGTCAGTGAGGACCAGTCTGAATCGGGCCATCAAGGTGGCAAAAAGTGCCTACAGTCAAAAGATCCAAGGTTTCTTTCAGGACTCTGAAAACACCACACAACTGTGGTAGGGGATACAGTCTGTCACCGACTACAAGGACACTCCTCCCCGTTGTCCGGAAGACATCAGATTCCTCAATGCCCTGAACGACTTCTATGGAAGATTTGAAGGTCTGAACAAGACACCGGCAAGGAAAGCCACCGCCCATCCCAATGATCAGGTCCTCAGGCTCGAAACTGCTGCGACTGCGAAAGCTCTGAGTAAATCTACACATGAAAAGCCGCGAACCCAGACAACACTCCAGGATGGATGATCAAGGAGTGTGTTGACCAGCTGACTGACATCTTCAACACATTACTGAACCAGGTTGTTGTTCCATCATGCCACAAATAAGCCACCATCATCGCGGTCCCAAAGTCTTTACCATTGCATTAACATCGACCATCATAAAGTGCTTCGAGTGGGGTTAAGGACCACATCATGACTGAACTGTCCCCCTCATTTGACCCGTTCCAGTTTGCCTACCAGCCCAACTGTTCCACTGAGGATGCCATCTCTTCTGCTCTCCACCTGAGCTAGAAACACCTGGAGGGTAAGAATACCCATGTGAGGATGCTGTTACTGGATTTCAGCTTAGCGTTCAACACCATCATCCATCATGACCTGGTGAGCAAACTGGACCCTCCAGGGCCAAACACCCCCCTGTGTAACTGGCTGTTGGACTTCCTGACTGAGAGAACTCAGTTCGTCTCAGTGGGCAAAAGGTCACCCTGAACACTGGCTCCCCCCAGAGCTGTGTCCTGAGCACCCTGCATTTCACCTTGATGACCCATGACTGTCTTCGCAGCCATAACACCAACCACATAGTAAAGTATGCGGATGACACCACAGTCGTGGGCCTCATTCGGGACGACAACGAGATGGCCTAAAGGGAGAAGGTGCAACATCTGGTTGACTGGTACAAGAGGAACAACCTGCTCCTAAACATTGATAAGACTAAGGAGATTATCATTGACTTCAGGAGATCTCGGCCAAGTCACCCCCACTGTTTATCAATGACTCTGCAGTGGAGGCAGTCAGTAGCACCAGGTTTCTGGGGGTGCACATCACTGACAACCTTGGCTGGTCCCTTCACACGGCCTCTTTGGTGAAGAAAGCTCAGCAGTGCCTGCACTTCCTGTGATGGATGAGAAAGATGTTCCTCCCCCCTCTGATCCTCACAGCCTTCTACAGAAGCACCATCGAAGGTCTGATGACCTACTATATCTCCATCAGGTCCGGGAGCTGCAAGACATCAGACTGGAAGCCTCTGCAGAGAGTGGTGAGGCCAGCGGAGAAGACCATCAGGACCCCCTTCCCCCATTCAGGTTATTGCTCACAAACGCTGCTTGGCCAGAGCTCAGCAAATATACTCTGACCCCACCCACCCCCATCATGGACTGTTCTGTTTGTTGGCATCCGGTAGGAGGCTGCGCTGTATCTGCTGCAGAACGGCCAGATTCAGTGACAGCTTCTTCCCTCGAGCCATCAGACTATTAAACTGTACTCGACATATCGTGCAATGTTTACACTGTTGATAGTACTGTTTACACTGATATGTAATATGTACACGGTTTATAGTACTGTATACACTGATATGTAATATGTACACTGTTTATAGTACTGTTTACACAGAATTACTGTTTATAGTACTGTTTACACTGATGTGAAATATTTACATGGATGGACATCTCCAAGTACTAAACCAAAGTAGAACCCGTACCTTCGACATCTACAGAAGATCCTGCACCTGCTCTTACAGCCTCCCCCCTCCTTCTCCAGCCTCCAGCAGTGATAGCAAGTACAGTACAGCATCTTATTTTTTATTTTAATTAATATTATTGAAATAATAAATAGTATAAAACGCATACAGTATTTGGCTATTTATTCAGACATTTAGGGGTTATTTGGGGTGTATTAAAGGGCTAATTTTGACTTACAGTGAAATTCGGGTTAAATTGCCAACGTAGGAACGGAACTCGGACGTAACCTGAGGACCACCTGTACTTACTTAACATGTAGGTGTCTGTAGCCACTCTTGGCTTCTAACGTTTTGTTTATTTCTGCATTTTTTTTTTCCAGTTGCCAAGTAATGCCATTTCGTTGCCAGCACAGTGGGTCTGTAAAATGACAATAAAGGCAGTCTAAGTCTAAGTCTACATCCAAGATATTAAACCAAACTCAACTGCGTCTCTCTAAGATAATTGACTTGACGTGGGTCTGTCATTTTTTATTTACTTATCCCATTTTAAATGTTTTATTTTATTTTTGCTCTTTGATACTTTTTTTAGTTATCTATTTTATTTTTCCATATTTTATTTTATACATGGATCAAGGACTACATAAGAGGTTAGCACAACTGTAACTCCATTTATTTTGTGATGAATTTGCATTAGTCTATTGCTGGGCGGGAACGGCAACGTTGTGTTTGAGGGAGGGTAAACACTGGTTACTTAGTTCTCTGGGATGGGGATTCTACTCCATGTTGACATATATTTAGCTAACAGAACTGCCATTTTAAACCCTTGGTTATCCATATCAAGGCAATTTAAATGTCAGCTAAAATTCTTAGTTGTCCATATCTAGGCTACAGAGTTGGCAGGTGAAACTTTCTGAAAACAATGACCTATCCAATGACACTATAACTTATAACTGTCCAGTTTATAGACCAGGAAATGTATCTATATGGGCAAGATTATCTCATAAATTCTAGTTAATATCGTTGTTTCTATAGTTCTGTAAATGCCTGGTAACGTTCTGAGAGCTTGTTGGGTTTATGTAGATTTAAGAAGAAATGCATTTAGCAGATGCTTTTATCCCACGCGACTTACAGGATCAACAATTATTAAGTATCTGTTTGGTTATCACAATGTTAGATTGTCAACCAGGAATAAGGGCCTGAATGTTAAATTTTACTATGTGTGGTCCAATCTTTCATCTGTCATTGTTAACTGTTTTGTATCCTTTTGAGTAACACAGAGACATGTGTTCCGAAACCTCCCTGTTGGCTGTAAAACTATGTGCACTGCCTATAATAGAAGAGAGAATGTGGTGCATACCATCCAGAACTACTTAAGGCTATGTCAAGCCCACTGAAATTTGTGGCATTTAGTGTTAAAGCACTGAATAGCCCTAACAAGAGAAAGTCAGCCAGAACAACTATTTCCTTTATGAGTGATTTAAGCCAGATCAACATGTGTAGGCAGATGCACCCAAAGGACAGGCACTATTGATTCTACTCTCATCCTCACAACTGTTACACTCATATAGATAATTTTCTGACCCCAGGTCAAGCAAAGCATAGAATTATAGATATCAAATACCTCCTGAGACTGCTTAGCAATCATTCTCCACTGGTCATATAAGACACCTGAATTTTGCACTTTTTTTATGGAACAGATCGACTTTTTTACCACGACAAAGAGATAATCTGGGGAAAAAGCATGTAAAGTACTAGCATAGTAACTGAAAACTGAAGAAGGCAAACATAATTCATGCCATACAAATGTCATACGAAGATATAACCCATCATACAACTGAAATAAATGAGACATTTAAAAAGTATCATATGGATCTTTACACATCACAGCCTCATGGAGATCCATCCCAAATGGAATCATTCTAGCCTCAATTGAACTTCCATGACTATCATATGAACATAAGGAACAAATGGAGAATTTTTTTTACTAATGACAAGCTGGTGGAAGTTATCAAGCTACTTCCTGTAAATAAATCACCAGCAAATTATTTCCAGTTGGAAATTTTTTACAAAGAAATTCTCCCAGGCTGTTGTCACAGTCATTCATAAAAAAAGGAGAAAAATCCTAAAAAAATGCCCCTCCTATAGACCAATCTCAGTCCTTAATACATACTCTAAATTAGTCACTAAAATGATCGCAAGAAGGCTGTAAGTGGTTACTGGTTAGCCCTGACTTAGACTTCCTTTAAATGTCGTCACACAGACACATACAATGAATCTGGCACTGAAATGTCATAGATTGGCAAATGATAACACAAACTAAATAAATATGGAGAGTACAAAAGTGCACAATTACTAAATTCAAAGCTGCAGCCCGATGATCTTCTCCACAGCCCTCACCACCCTCCCCCGAGGTTTACAGTACGAGGCCTTACAGGTCCTGGACCAGACGGAGATGCAGTAGGTCATCAGACCTTTGATGGTGCCTCTGTAGAAGGTAGTGAGGATGAGAGGGGGGAGGGACACCCGTCTCATACGCCGCAGGAAGTACAGGCGCTGCTTGGCCTTCTTCACCACAGAGGCCGTGTGGAGAGACCAGTCGAGGTTGTCAGTGATGTGCACCCCCAAGAACTTGGTGCTACTGACAACCTCCACCGCAGTGTTATTGATGAAGAGTGGGGGGTGACTGGGCTGTGATCTCCTGAAGTCAACGATAATCTCCTTAGTCTTATCGATGTTCAGGAGCAGGTTGTTCCTCTTACACCAGTCAACCAGGTGTTGCACCTCCTCCATGTAGACCAGCTCGTTGTCGTCCCGAATGAGGCCCACAACTGTGGTTTCTTCTCATACTTTACTATGTGGTTGGTGTTAAACTTGGGACGACAGTCATGGGTCATTAAGGTGAACAGCAGGGGGCTCAGGACGCAGCCCTAGGGGGAGCCGGTGTTCAAGGTGATGACCTTGGAGTTGTTGTTGCTCACACAAACATACTGGGTTCTGTTGGTCAGGGAGTCCAACAGCCAGTGGGATGTTTAGCCCCAGGGGGCCCAGTTTGCTCACCAGATCCTGGGGGATGATGGTGTTGAACGCTGAGCTGAAATCCAGGAACAGCATCCTCACATGGGTGTTCTTACTATAACGTGCAGTCTCGGACAGAGGACTCAGATGTGGATTTCTCACTTTTCAAAATAAAGGTTTTTATTGTAAGTTCCAAAGAACATACAAATCGGATCGCTTATGATTGTCTTATTCTAATTTCAAGGAACTAACAAAAAACGCTGTAGAAAAACACGGGAATAATCTTTATCTATAATTTAAACTCAAAAACCCACAATGGGAAAATAATAATTCAAAGGAGAAATCAAAATCACTCCGAAGAGAAAAAACGAGAATCTAGATAAATAACAAAAAGCGCTCATATGAGGAATAGCCTAATGAATTTACACAAAACATGAAAAGACACACACGACTAGAAAATACAATACAAGGCACTACACTAGTGACAACACTTCTTACACACAGGGCTCAGAATCAAGACAGGAACGGAGAGACGACGTGGCAAAGCATCAACCAAAGCATACGACAGTCCAACAGCACAGGGGAGTAGATGTGGACCTTTTATACATGAGGGGAAAGGGTAGGTGGAAACGCTTGGGGGTGATGAAGACGAGACACAGGTGTGTGAGGATCCGGGGTGAAGCTAGACACACTAGGATGCACACAGACAGGAACAGGAAATGAACACAAAAAGACACAACAGACAACTTGACAAGACGTGAATGTCACAGTACCCCCCCTCAAGGTCCGGCTCCTGACGAACACGGCTGATTTTTATGGAACTCATCAATTTGTGATTTATCCAATATAAATGCTGGCTTGACCCACTGACGATCTTCTGGTCAATACCCCTCCCACTCAACCAGATTGTTTTCCCCTCCCCTTCTTGCGCACATCTAACAATTTCTTAACCGTGCAAACAGGTCCTCCATTGATGATGCTGGCAGGAGGAGGGGACGGAGGGAGAGGCGTCAGGCGACTCTCTATGCATGGTTTCACCTTAGATACATGGAATGTAGGGTGGACATTGAGGGCTCTGGGAAATTTTAACTTGACTGCAACAGGACTGATAACTTTGGCTACGGGGAAGGGCCCAACAAATCTAGATGCCAATTTTCGATTCACCCCTGGAACTGGTAGGTCCCGAGTGGACAGCCAGACCCGCTCTCCCACCCTATAATCTGGAGCTGATCTCCTACCCCGGTCTGAATTCTTTTTCATCACCATCTGATTTTTAATTAACTACATTTTCCTAGTAGCCTCCCATATCTTACGGCATCTTCTGATTTGAGCCCCGGCTGCCAAGACCTCAGCCTCCTCCTCCCCTTTGAATAGGGGCGGTTGGTACCTATAAACTGCCTGGAAAGGCGAGATTCTGCTGGGTCCCGATGGCAGCATGTTGTGGGCGTACTCTACTCAAGTAAGGTGCTCGCTCCAAGACTCAGGTTGTTGAGCCACCAAGCATCGCAGGCAGGTCTCCAAAACCTGGTTCAGCCTCTCTGTCTGGCCGTTACTCTCTGGGTGGTACCCTGAGGACAGACTGACAGAGGCCCCTATCTGCCTGCAAAATGCTTTCCAAAATTGTGAAATGAATTGGCCCCTGTCCAACACAATGTCCTCAGGGGACCCCTGCACTTTAAACACCTGATCACACATCACTTGAGCGGTCCTCTTGGCTGAAGGCAATTTCTTTAACGGAATAAACATCACCATTTTGGAAAAACGCTCTACAACAGTTAGGACCGTAGTGTTACCTCTGGAGACTGGTAACCCAGTGACGAAATCTAGGGAGATGTGTGACCAGGGTCAATCCGGTATAGGGAGAGGCTGAAGAAGACCTGCCAGCTTGGTGTTGGACGTCTTGGAGCGAGCACACACCGTACACGCCGACACGAACTCCCGGACGTCAGACAATGTGCTGAATATGTCTGTGAAAACATTGGCCCTCGCTGACCTGAGAGCAACCGCGTCACCAGATTTGAAGGCAGCGTTACTTTCCAAGGTTTCTGATTTGCCTATGTGATGACAGTCTTGGTTGTTGCGACCTGGTCCATGCACCACTGGATGTAGTCTGACACAGATGAGGCGTACTCCTCCACATCTGGGTGTTGACCGGCCGTTGCAGCGTCCCTGAACATGTCCCAGTCAGGGCATTCACAGCAGCCTTGCACTGCAGACATGGCTCTGTCAGGCCACACTCTCACACTCAACACTGCAGCTTTCTCTCTGATTAGCAGGGGCCGGTATGATGGATTAGCAGGGGCAGGTATGACCACCACTCTATTATCAACATAATAGTGAGGTGGTCTGAAGAGCCTAGATCCGTCTAGGCGAGAGACTTTTTATGTCGGTGTAGGCCAGTTCCAGTGTGTTTTCCCCCCTGGTCGCAAAGTCCACATGCTGGTGGAAGTAAACAAAGATGGCACCCTCCTAGTGGCTGCCTGTTACAGCAGCTCCGTAACTTTTTCCTACTTTTAAGTTTTCCTGCCCAACTCTTGTCGGCGTGTTAATTGGACTCATGTACAACATGTCGATGTATCATTATTTAAGTTTTTTGTGAGGGAGTGGCTGCTTCTTTTGCTACGTTCACGAAATCCCGGACCTCCATCCACCGTGAGTTCGCGAGTTCACCGTTCACCGTGAGTTCACACCAGAGAGGACCCGCGTGTCTATGGCATGAGGAAGCAGGTGCAGTGCTGGAGTCGTGTACCGGGAGGTGGACTTATGTAACAGTACAACGTCGTACAACCGGGGTCTCCATCGGTTCGTGTGTGTACGGTTGAGCTACTCAACCGTTTCTACCAACCATCTTCCATCATGATGGAGACTGAATGACTTTGGAATCAGCATCAGGTGAGCTAGCTAGCTAGCTGTATGACTTTCCCGCTCATAGACTCCTCTCGACTCCACTGAACTCTTTTGTTTTTTGGTTGTTTTTTCCACTGGTGACAGTGTCCAAAGAAGGGCGGGGGAGTGGGGTGTGAGTGAGTGATCTTCGGATGTGGATTGTGTTTGCAGTTTAAAGACGATTACGTTTCAACTGTTAGCGGTTAGCAGCTGTGAGTGCTATGCTAATGGTGGCTGTGGACCTTTTCACCGCTGTTTTCTCTCCGAAGAACGCATTCAGCCCCTCGTTATTGTTATCATCTCTGGGGCTTCAATCATGTATACTGTCTTTGTTGTCCATGTTGTGCAAGATTTCAGTTTGTTGTGTATCTGTTCTGCTCTGTTCTTTTTTCTACTCTTTGTATCAAGGTGCTGTTGTGAAATTTCCCCTCTGGGGACCAATAAAGGCATATTCAATTAAATTCAAATTTTGAATAACTGTCTTCATGTTAGCCTGGTTAAAATCCCCAGCAACAATAATGACTCCTTCTGGATGTGAACAATCCAGGTCATCGATGACATTGTACAGAATACTTACCACCGCTTTATTGTTGTTAGCGCTGGGGAGGAGGGGGGGTGTACACAGCAATGATGATAACTGTTGTCAACTCACGGGGCAGGTAAAAGGGTCTACATCTCACAATCATAATCTCAATATCCATGGAGCAGTGACTGGAGACGAGAGTACCATAATTTCACCAGCTGTTATTAGTGTATATGCACACTCTAGCCCCCGCATTCTTTCCAGTAACAGCCTTATTTCTGTCAGTTCGGAATGTCGTTAGCCCATCCAGGCTAGCGGTGTTATCAGGGATAGACGAATTTAACTATGTCTTGGTAAGAATACAGCAGTTTCTACGGTGGATATGGCCATCATGATTGTTTGGTTTTGTATATTTTATACAGGAACTCTTGTGTTTGTTGTCACTGCATCACCACACACGCTGAGAGAAGAATTTTGTCCTTTTTGCCAATTAAAAACCTTAAGTAACGTGTTGTAGAGGGAGGGATAACTATTCTTGAATGTCATCACAAACATCATGGTCTAATTGTGACATTTTGTCTGCGACCAGTGCATACAAACAACGAACATAGACACTCACACTATCCTCTGGCACCCAAACCCACTGCCCTCAGGCCAACATGACACAGATTAGATTTCTCTAACAATAGTATCAAAGTGCCTGTCAGACTCTGACTCAGATAGGACAGGCATCTTTTGAGGACTTTCATAGACAAACAGACATGTTCAAGGGCTAACTGAAATAGTGTTTCAGGTTGATTCTATCTCAGGCCTTGATCTTTAATCAAATGTATTTGTTGGTGTGGCAGGGTTCAGACTTGTTACAAATTTGACGAGTATGTCAACCAGAAGATGATGTATACAGATTGCATCATACTAGTACAGTAGAACCTCACCGTACAAATTTGTTATATGATTTACTGGTTTTTTGATTTCTTTTTATTTACTATTTAATTTTCCTTTTTGAAAATATTGTTTTTGAAAGGTTTTGAAACTGAAAAAAATTCAGTTAGAAAGAAAATAACAATTACAAAAATGTGATAAAAGAGAATGCCAAAGAAATAAACAGGTTTTATTTCCTTTTTTTAACCTAAAATATTAAATGGCGCAACACAAACAATGGAGTGCATGGGGCCAATTCCAGGTTTCTGCCTGTTAAAAGGAAGATTTTCCTAACTAACTTTTGGCACAGAGATTGAAGATTTGGCATCGGATATTTATTACGACATAGAAAAGTCACCTAAACAGCGAGAAATCTTCACAGAGTTCCAAATTCGGCCAATTGGAAATCGATTTCTCCAAATGTTGGCAGTTACAAACCGATTGTGGATGTGCTTGTGGCCTTCTACTTCAATACAGTGGACAAGAATGAAAAGCACAAGTACAGGTAAGAAAACGTAATTAATTGATTTGTAACACTTATGCTAAGCGGATGTATCGCTTTGTTAGCCTGTAGCCTGTAGTAGCATTTTTCCTGTATTTAGGTGTAATAACAAGAGCCTAAAATGAAAAAGTATAATACAAAATCAGTTGGATTTAGTTTGACATAGACTATTTTCGTTTTTATACATGAGACGTAATTATAATGTCAAACCGAAGCGCGCAGCATGGCTCGTATGTCCAGCCTTGTCGCTGGATAGTAAAAGCAGTTAAGACAAAAGTTATTAAAGGTTCAGCACGCCTGACAGGAAGTGTTATTTTTTGACTGTAGATGGGACAGAAGCGGGAAAGTGAATTCTATGATGACGCACAATCCTTTGGGATTGGAGATGGAGATAACCCGTGCATAAAAGTGCCAAGCGCGTAATGTCAGTTCCAGATCAGTTTTGAGTAAGGTCCTTCTCATATGCAGGGTAGACATGGAACAATGAGCTGTGCCTTTGGGCAACATCATCTTACAGGGCCTCCGTGTTCCACTTCACATCCAGCTCGTCTCAAACTATCATACTGGTTCTCCTGTGCGTCTCACTTCACCCCTGCATACAGTATGGTCACTGGCGCAGTACGTCCCCACATTGACAAATTACGATCCTTTCGTAATTTAATTTAATTTACAAAATGCCGAGCGTCACAGTCAATGCGATAACGTTACGTGAAAGAGAAAAAATAGGACATATTTGATTTGTTTTCACGCAAAATTAATCACGTGACACTGTTATGTATTGGATTGGTGCTTCTGACAGCACCAATACGATACATAACGGTATTATAAAATAAAGGACTCATTTTCAGTTTCTCTGCCTCCCATGCTCTTGCCTTCATGCGAGTAGTGAGTTAAGTATTGAGTAAGTTAAGTAGTGAGTTAAGTTCATGTGAAATGATCAAAAGATTTGCACATTAGAATACATACACTGGAATTTCAAAGAAAGCAATATACTGTAGAGTTTACTTTTGGAATTTACTTGCACTTTTAATTTATTTTTGTATTGCTTTGTAATGAGTACAATTTTATTTTTAAAGAAAGAGGAGTTGAAGATTAAAAAAGTTTAATTTGATTTTCATGGCTTTGTTTTATTCATTAAAAATCATAATTTTATGTGT
>JAPTHA010169494.1:0-16028 GCA_029814585.1 Gymnapogon annona | reverse complement strand
TATACATACATAGGGTGTAATCATATGGGATGTCACTAAAGTTCATATTTGAGTCAAACCAGTTGAGCAAATACTTTTGGTAATATAGTGCATGAATGGACAACGGTTACAACCTTTAAAGTTCATTGTTGATTATCTGGAAAATTATTTATATATTGTCTTATTCTTGTCCTGCAACTTTCAGTCATAAGTGATTTGACTAAACTAACTTTAACTTCTGTTAAATAAATTGAAAACAATAAGACATTCAACATACTCTGTGGTCTAAATGTTGGACTATTGTTGATCAGAGTACAGTAGTAACCACAGCGTCCTAACATACACATTATCTTTATTAATAAATGAGTTTTATAGATTTGATAGATTTGTTTATTTATTATTCGGGGATAATGCACATCAGTTAGCAATTCTGTGAGTTTTTGGTATTTTAACTAAAGTCAAATAATACAAATGAAATTGGAAACCAAACGTTTCTTAATTATTCTTTTTTTTGTTTTCAATGTCCTCAAAATCATTTAAAGATTTAAAACAATCTGGGCAGGAATGATTCAGGTTTGGTATCGTCTAATAAATATGCCAACGTCGGTTCAGTAGATGGCGATAATGTGGCGGCGGAAGTATCCAACCATTAATAAAACAAAAGAAGAAGAAGTTTTAATGCAACAACGAAGAAGAAATAGCAGCTGTATTTTGATTGGCCGACGCGTTAGTAAGTACATGGTCTTATTTTCTTCTGATTAAATATTTAATCGCCACCGTGAAGTCACTTTGACGGCGTGACGTTCGATATTCGATTATCCACCCTCTCCAATCTCTACAAGCAGCAGTGACTGTCCGCCCAGGTTTATACACCGGCTGTACGGTTTAAGGACCGGACACGCACCTGCTCGCTGCTCGTCACTTGTCTTAGGGACCGTCACTCAATAATCGACCCCCACGAAAAACAAAAACATCTTCTCTGTTCAATCATTAAACCTTTTTGCCCAATAGCTTCTGTGTCATGTGACCACAAACTCCACAAGGCTCATAATTTATAGTCATGCTCATGGCACACAATAGATACCTCTTACACTTTAAATATATTGCTTTATTCATTTTATATTTTTAAAATTCAATAATTAAAGGTTTTTGTGCAATAACTTCTATGCCATGTGACCTCTGGACTTCAAAAGGCTCATAAGTTGTATTCCTGATCAGTGTTCACAAGACACACCTCTTATACTTCTATTATATCACTTGATTTATTTCATTTTTTTAAGTTTTACACCAGTAGCTTTCTTTTGGCTTTGTATAACTATTTCCATATTATTGTTTTTTTCTGTGCAGAGGCGTATGGACTGTGCAGCACCTGTCAGGGAGGTGCTTCTGCACTTCAATGGACACCGCATTAAAGACGAATCATCAAATACAAATCAAATCAAGCTACACAGAGTCAGCTCAGATTTTGCTTGATCAACGGGAGGGATTATCAGGAAACTGGACAGACCAGACAGCCTTCATCTTCAACTCTAATATGAGTGACTTAACAGACTTTGACAAAGGTCAAATCGTCGGTGCTCATGCTGCAGGGCTGTCAGTCGAAGAAATCGGCAAGTTATGTGACGTGCCGAACGAGGTGGTGTTTGAAGTGTTGAGTATGTATAGCATACCAATAAATAATGCATCAGCAGAGAAGAACAGTGAGCAAAGAATGAAGAAGAGGAAAAGACAGAAAACAGCTGATGTTAATGGCAGAGCTGCCAGTGAGAAACCAACATCAGAGACTCCATTAACTGAAAATATAGCTACAGTGACTGCACTATCAAATAATCCAGATTCAGGTGTAAGCATGCAAAAGCAGGGCTCTAATCAAGGATGTGCCAATGACACACCAGTACTAGGACTTCCACATCCAGAGACTCCAGTGACAGACACTCCAGACTCAGAGATTAACATGTAAAAGTAGAAGTGGGGGCCACAATTTTAATACCTGGAAGTATAAAGTTGGTCTGAGTGATAGCACAAACTAAGAGAAAATGCTTTAAATTTAATGTATTTTCTCAAAGTCATGTGTTTTTGTTTTAAAAGACATAATTTTTTACTTTCACAAACTTAATTTTTGGTTTTTATTACAACTAAACAAGAAACTAAATGAAAAATACAATCAGGTTAAAAAAGTACATCAATGATATATAAATAGGGGAAAAACAATGTAATTTTTCCTTTAAAATCACAGATATCTGTCAGGGAACAATTCAATTAGTGTTCGAACACCAAGAAATAAAATTGTGTTCTCTTTGGTGTCCCAGAAGAAAATTCACACCTTCTATAACGTACATTTTCTGGAAAACTTTTAACCATTCAGTAACATTTAAAGAATTGTTTATTAATATATTTCCTAGCTATTGCCTTTTTACTCTTATTTATATATATATATATATATATATATATACACACACACACATACATATTATGTATGTGTGTGCCTGTGTGTAACATGTAAGTGACTGATTAAAAGCACATTTTATTTATTAAAGAAAAATATTTTATATGCCTTATCACCATAATGATGAGAATTAAGATAACAGGAAATCCTTATTAATATTTTGATACAATAGAGAGAAGCAGAAAATTGTATGAAATTACACATATCTTATGACATGGATTGTATTTAAATTAAAATCAAATAGAGATTTGTCACTTCCATCTATATTTTAGGAGAACCTACGTTAGCACAAGGTTATTACTTATGGGAACAACATATAATATTAATTTTTCGGCACTTTAATGCTCCGTTATAATTCTTACGGAAAGTACGTAATGTTTTAATTAAATACACAAGGAATGCCTTTCATTGTTAAGGGCTTAGTTCAATAGGTGGCGGTAATGAGATTTTCACCGCTAATTCATCCAAAGACGAAGACCAGACGCCTTAAACACCAACGAAGAAGAAACGAGAACAGCCGTTTGATCCATCTGTTAGCTGCTGTGAGTGAGTCTGGTTTACGTTAGCCTGATTGAATATCTCCACATTTTAACGTCAATTCTTTTTATAGTTCACATGAACAAACGCATCATTTGACCTGTGATACAGCTTCTTGTTTCGTTTGTTAAAGTTTAAAGTTTTCTTCAGGCAAACTAGCTACTAAACGTTAGGTAAAAGCAAAACACGACATAAACCGTTCAAGTTTTTGCGCCTGTGACTTATTTTGCACTCCGACATTCAACTAAAATAATCGATAATTGTAACCTTATCAAAACCTTGCGTTTTATCATATAATTACGTTCAGTGTTGCTGCTAAGTCTAATTTTCATCTATCTGTCAGAGCACCATAAGCATACCTTGTCTAGAAATTACACAGGGTACGTGCTCACAAATTCTTTTTTCCCAAACATCAACATTGGGAAAATATTGAAGATATTTTGTAGATTTTGCACATTAGAAAAGAAGTGTCTCTCAGGTGTCATCTAAACACCACCTGTCGACTATTTTCATCTACAGGCATCAAGTTTATTACATAGAATACTGTGACCACCTTTAGCTTTGTTGTACGTCACGGTTGACATTTGCACACAATTATTCTCTTAATATGAGCATGTGACAAGAAAGGGCACAATTAGAAGCGTGGCGTGTTGAATGAATCGTGGTATAAAACATCAGAAAATGATGAATGAATAAATCTAATATTGCATGAACAAAAGCGTTTAAGGGTTGTTAAATCCAAAGGGAGATACGATCACTGATTTATAGCCGCTGGTTTTCTCTGAAGCTATTGTTTTTGCTGCCTTACAGACTTTGCATATATCCAGATTTGATTTAAGTGCAGAGAAATGCATATGTGTGGTCATCAAAACCTTACTAAGCCAACAAACTTAATGTCAGTCTAACACTTTTGCACATCACTGTGTCTGCTTCACATGTAGGTCTGCATAAAATACAATAAATAAAAATTGTCACTTTGGTTCAGGACAATAGACCAACAAGACATTGCCCATTTTAAATTTCTGACAGGTCCGATTTGTCATACTTTAACCTTTAACAAACTGTTAATCATCAAATTACAGTAAAGCCTCAATTATCAGGTTTAATGTGCGATTGTGGTTCATGACATAGATGTAAAAGAAGGCACTCATCACAAATATGAGCTATTTCTATCCACTCCTGAAGAAACTAATGTATTTTATTCTTTTTTTAGTCTCTTGACCAGTTTTGTAGATTTGTGAGTCTGATGTAACATTTAATTTGTCCTGGAGTAACATTGTGAACTTGACTTTTTGTGTTGTTATGGCTTTTTTTCATGCAGAGATCAGAAACACCTCTACAGGAGACAGATTTCTGCACTTCTGTGGACACATATATAAAAGCCTTCACCCTCATCACCAATATGAGTGAGTTAACAGACTTCGAGAGAGGCCAGATAGTTGGCGCTCATGCTGTAGGGTTGACGGTCAAAGAGATCGCCCAGTTGTGTGACGTGTCCAGTCAGACGGTCCTCGAGGTGTTGGATATGTACAACATACCTGTGAATAATGCACCGGCAGAGAAGACCAGCGAGCGAAGAGCAAAGAAGAAAAGGAAAAGACAAAAAAATAGCAGATGCTAACAGTCAGGCCACAGTGCTGAACCTGAGACATTCAGTAACACAGATTCCAACATCAGAAAATACAGGAAATCCTGTAACTGACACTCAGCTTACTTTGACTCAAGTATCAGAGAACCCAGATTCAGACATCAATGCACAAACACTGGACTCTAATCAAGGAGCAGTCAGCAAGAAATCAGTCTGAGATTTCAAATCCTGATGTTCCAGGCACAGAGACTGAAGAGAACCTGAGAGCCTGAATCCTGGATAAAACACGCTTTTATTTAAGATATAATTTTAGTTTATAGCCAATGTGTCTTTGTTGTAAAACGTTTGCTGCTTTTCCACACTACTTTGGAGTTCTAATCTCCCAAAATCGGGAACTTTTGGAAATGGTGACGAGCCAGAACTCTTGACACTGTGTTGTCCTCTGCACAAAAATCAAGACTTCTACCACACACACGTGCATTTGCTCTCTGATGTCATTTCACTCTCAGATTTCACGAGATCCTTTCAAGAAGAAGAAGAAATCAGCCTCAACCACAGTTGTTAAATCAACACAGATGTAAACGTATAGGCGTTGCCTCTTTTAGCGGCTGCTGTTCAGTTCTACCAGCACCTGGATATGTTGTGTATGTTTCAGACATGCATATAAATTATTTTTAAAACTCTACTAAACACTTAAGGATGAAGTTTATTTTCATTTTGAAGTGGGGTTTTAGTTTCGATGCACAGTAAGGTTAAAAAATAATGTACAAACATATCGGCTCATAAGGGAGTTCTGGAAATGGATGGCGGAATAATATACTGTTAGTATAAATGAGGATGTTAAAGTGTATCTTGGACAATTTCACCAAATATAAAACATCCATATTTTAAGTCAGATTTAAATGAAACTCTTCCAGGGTGCTGAAGTGAATTCCTTAAATGTGTAAATATATGTGAACTGTAATCCATCCATGCAGTTTTAATGATATGACTTCTTGGAAAAGCAGGAAGTAAATGTTTATGTTTGTGTTCATTTAAACGCACCTTAATTCATGTATTTGTTTTTGACAATGTTATGAATATGACCAATCATTATGCTGTTTTAGAGTATTACAGGGTCTCTTTCTGGAGTAAGAGGTATGTTTGATTTGACATCCACCGCGTTCTCCAGTTTGTTAATACTGTACTTGCTTGTTCTTCTGTTGACGTATAAACGAACAGGCACAAAGGTATTAAAAGTTGAAGTCTGTTGACCTTCACAGTTCAGATATGTAGAGCATACATAATATTCACAACAGCACATTTTAATCCCTCGGAATGTATTTTTTTTAAATATCTCAGCATTTCTTCATTGGTTCTTCCATCTAGTTAGTGGTGGTACAGTGAAAAAGGCAATGTAAAGGGGTAGTTCCATAAACATGTTTAAGAAAATGAAATTGGAAATGAAATACTGCATTTTATATGTACAAGTCAGTTTTTTTCATTTTGTAAGTATGTATTGTGAATTTAATTTACCAAAAATTAGCTTCTTAAATATGACCATTTGCCTCCTTTTCTGACATTTTGTGCAAATTCAATACAATACCATAACCATACCAAAATTTTAAATGATACAGCAGCAGTCTACAACTTGTGCTTCAGATAGAAAGTTTCATAACCAGTGACAACGTGAAAAAAAGTTTTAGCAAAAAAAAAACTAAAAATAAAGAATATATATAAATGTTATGTATCATTTCCACCACGTTCACGTTATCTGACAGGTAGTGCTGTGAGCTATAACTTGCATTTCAGATGCAAAAGTAACAGGTTTGCCACAAGTGACATTTTTTTGAAGGTTTTTTTAATCATTTTTAATTAACATTTTTTTGGGGGGGGGAATAGAAGAAAAAGGTTTTAACTGAAAACTAAAAAACGTAAAAAGAAAATAAAAACTTTTTTAACAAATAGTTTGTATATAAGTTCCTACACGATGTTACCTGACAGTGGGCAACAGCTTGCACTTCAGATGCAAAGGTTCACGACAATTTTTTTTTAATTAAAAAATATTAATTAAATGGATGTTATCGAATCAGAGATCCTCTACCTGAGGAAAGATTGCGTATCGTTTGTAATCCTCGATGACGATATTAAGCAGTACGCTTCTAGTGTTAATAACATCGTGTATATGAAAGTAAGACTAGTTAAAACGTCTAAATAAAACAATACGTGATGGTGGACGATGGACGGAGCAGTGAAGAAAAAAAACACTGCATTTGAATCCGCCGTAACTTGAAGTGTTTTGCAGTGAACCATCTTGTGCTGTACATGGTCTTTGATGGAGGGTGGTCGATCCTTCCGGAAACAGTGAACACAACAGCCGTAACGATGTACGTGTCGGGTGGTAAGTGGTTTGTCTGATACTAAAACGCATTTTAGTCTTTAACACGAAAACGCGTACTCACAATTGACACGGTATTTTCCTGTAGAATATGAAAAGTTAAAACGCACCCATATGTCACTGTAATAAGGTGTCAAATAAACGGTAGTGCTCCAGAAGTCAATGTTACCTGCTAGCTTAGTTTAGCTAGCTAGCAAGTGCGTAGCTGGATCAGCAGAGTTACATTTAACAGTTTTGTCTTGAAAGTGCAGTAGGTAATGGCGAATCAGCCTGTATTTAAACTTGTATTTAACCTATAATCAACTATGATAAAGAACGGCCGTTATTGAAAGTACATACCATAAATCCAGGAGGGAGATTAAAAAAGAATGCTAAAAACAAACTGTTTTGGAACATATTTTTCTTTTTTCATGTTTTGTTTGAATTTCATTTAGTCAGAAATTGATCCACCAAAATTATTTGTTCCTTAAATTAAAAAAATAACATAATTGGGAGGCACACTGCCCATCTCCACTACATACATCTTCATTCTACGTACACTTGTAATAAACTTGTACGTTGAGAACACTTGTGTCAAACGTCACAGCATTAGACATTCCAGAAATGACTGATCTGGGTTTGCATCTTGGCTCAGATGGTGACGTATAACTAATGACAGCCCTGTAGATTTCAAAATAAGAGCAAGTCAGTTAATACCTTCCTCTTTCCTCTGTCTTTCTCAGGTCGGGTCCTGGAGAGCAGGTCTCAGTTACCATGGAGACTGTCTACCCTGACTGATTTCTTCTGGGGAGTGGTCGAGTTTATTGGCCTCTTGTAAGTCAACTTAATCTAAACATCCGTGAATCCACTGGAGGTAGTTTGTTTAGCGCAGTTAGTAGTGTACAAAGACAACATTAAGCTGTGTCAGTAAAGCTGACGCAGCGTTACCTATAATGGGATGTAATAGAACCACCATGACCCTGTCAGTAGAATGACCTGGTTCTACTTAGGTACCAGTATGTTTTACTTATTTCTTCTTGATAGTTCAACATATAATAACAGTAATTATCATCAGTGTTAACACTTTGTGCCTCGTTTTCTTGTAACAGTTTCAAGACAATAATCGACCCTGATCTGACCAAGGATGGAAGATCTAATTTGTCGATGTTCTCTGATGGCAGAAGGTAAGTTTCTGTGGTATACATCATTTGTGGGCAGTAGACACACATTAAGAACTATAGTTGTGTAACTTTGTGAACTTTTTATTGGAGACCAAATTTCAGGGAATTCAGAAGTTAATGTTTCTTCCATGCTTCTGTAGTCCTCCTGGACCCCCTGGTGGCAGAAGACGGATGGGAAGGATAATACATGGAGGTGGTCCCAACGCCCCACCGATGGGTGGAGGAGGATGAGGAAGGTAAGAGGCATTGTATACTTACTTACTATACATTGTTTACTTATTGTATTAAAACCCTGTAGTTATAATGGCACCATCAGACCACCCAATACTGGACAATAAGGCACTGGATCATCACAGTATTGTACCATGTTTCTGTAGTGATTTGGGTAAAATCTTCACTTTATTCCTCCCTTACAATTATAGATAATGGCAAATTCACTTGAAAATAGACCGTGGAATAATTTTTTTACCTGCACCAAAAATAATGCAATTCACTGAAATGTTTTGCCTCAAGAGCCACGTTTGTTAATGGGGCATTGGTGGTTAAAATCATGAATACAGACCACTCTTGTTTTCTTAAGTTTTTGTTCATTAAAATGCCAAGTACAACTAAAGGTCCACTCATTTAGACAAATATAGCAAAAAAAAAAGCTCATAAGTTTAATTTAAGCTGATATCTGACAATTTTTCATGTTGTTTGCTGATAAATCAGGTCTTATATCAGTAGCTTGTAGTGCCAAAAAAATGTTTTTACGTTCAATTTTTTTCTGTTTTAGTCACATACTCTAACAGCCACGTGTCTTCATGTTCTCCACTGGCTTCTGACATTGCTCTACTGTCAAAGCAGCCCATTCCTCTTGCACCAATTCAAACACATTTGCTTTGTTTCTGTCTTGTGGTTCTCCATTTTGCGATTTTCCACATGTTTTCAGTTGGATTTAGATGTGATTGAGCAGGTTCTCCATCCAGGCTTTAACTCACCTTGCTGTGTGGCAATGATCATTGTCTTTATGGAAAATCCAGTCATTTGAGGCAGGAAAGATAGAAGACTGTGTAAGAGTAGCCCCAGTACATGAAACAACTATCATCACAGATCCACCTCCATGTCTGACTGTAGGAGCAACAGTCTGGTTTGTAGGCTTCTCCGGGCTTCTTCCTAACCAGTGGGTTGCCCCTACAACCACAGAAAACAGCTAGACATCAGCTTTTATATTAAACTCTTATTAGCTACTTGTCTGAACAAATGTACGGTACCTTTATTTGTACCAGGCATTAAAATGAAAAGTCTAATTCGTCACTGTGAATTTGTACTGTGCAAATTGTAACTCTCTCCCCCTCTTCTCCTTCAGGTAAACGCCTACACACACATAGTGTAGGCATGGGGCACGCCCTGTAACGCTACAGTGTCAAAGCCCCCCTTCCATTGGCTGTCACTGCCACAAGCAGTTTATTGATGCCTTCCTGGGAATTCCTACCTGTAGGGGCCGGGACGGCTGATGCAGCAGCCCAACACATCACTTTCTCCTTCCCTCCTTCCTTTTCACTTTACTGTCACAAAAATCTGCGTAGGTGCGTCACACCTAGGATGTGATATTTATTTTGTATCCTCTGGTTGAATAAAAATGTGCTCTGTTAAAACACATCACAGTCGAGAGACTCCTCTACTCCTTCTCCTCTACTGCTGTTAGACCTGGTTTAATATTAAAAAAACAGCTCAAATGCTCTGAACGTCTGCACATAACTGGTTTCAATGACCTCAAAACTAACAGATCCAAATGTACAACCACAGTAATAAGTCAAGAGCTGAGTCTGAGAGCTTCCAAAAGATTGACGATGACTGAATTTCACCAGACGAAGGCAGCTCTCTCGCGCAGCATTCGGACGCCAAAGCGCTGCCACTCCCCCTGATGGATCCACATCTCCTGAGTGGTGTCCAGACACGCCAGCACTGCTCCGCCCTTCCACGAGATCAGCCGTGGGTCCATGTCCTGCACAAGAGCCCAGAGGACACACCTGTACTCTCCTGATTTGAGAGCCGTACTACAAATACCTCAACGCTGCACAAGAACGAGGGCAGAAATAGTTGCGTCGCTGACCTTTGGCCGTGTGATGACCTCCACGTTGTCTACGAGCCTTCTGAAGGACGGCGGCATCTTGTTGATAATGCGGTGAAGCAGGAACTCCTGAGCGCCGTGAAACATGAGCCCTCCTCCCACCACCAGGATGGAACTGTACATTTTTCGTTTGGTCTCATCAGACGCTGTCAAAATAAAACGTGTGTATTGGAGCTTGAGATTGTGGATCATTTTTAATTTGCAAAAGTCTTTACTCGTGAATGAGCAACAGATGTGTCGGAATTAGGTTAAAGTTGAAAATATGTTTGGTGTAGTTGATGCTGGACAGATGTGTGGACAGTCTCAGAACATCCGTGCAAATACACATTTACCATATCACCGGATATATATATATATATACACACACACATACACTACAGGCTAAAAGTTTGGACACGCCTTCTCATTCAATGCATAATAAAAAAAAAATAACCTGTGGTTTTGCTAAATTGCTTTATTTTCATGACTATTTCCATTGTAGATTCTCACTGAAGGCATCAAAACTGAATGAACACGTGGAGTTATGTAACGAACAAAAAGAAGATGAAAACTGAAAACGTTTTATATTCTAGTTTCTTCCAAATAGCCACCCTTTGCTCTGATCACTTTTGCACACTCACTCACACTTCAAGAGGTCGTCACCTGAAATGGTTTTCACTAATTATCACTAATTATCAGGGTCAATTAGTGGAATTTCTTGCTTTATCAATGGGGTTGAGACCATCAGTTGTGTTGTGCACAAGTCAGGTTAATACACAGCCCTATTGGACAACTGTTCAAATTCATATTATTTTTAGTTATTTATTTGTAGTTATTAATTTTTTTTTGTGTAAGTCTAAATCTATTACTATAGATTTATTATTTTGATGCCTTCAGTGAGACTACAATGTAAATAGTCATGAAAATAAAGAAAACGCATTGAATGAGAAGGTGTGTCCAAACTTCTTGTAATTCAATGCCTGTGTAATTCAGTTCTTGTAATTCAGTGCCTGTGGGACCTTGTATGAGTCTTTTCTCACCACAGCAGTCGATGCTATGCAGGATGGCCTTGTCCAGACCCAGTGCTTTGCTCTCGAACTGGCTCATGATGGCGGTCTTCCTGGAGAGGTGAGCGGACAGGGACTCTTCTATATCTCCTGCCCCGATGAGGCACTCCGCCTGGGCAGGACCCAGCTCCATCTCCCCCTGAGCCCCTCCCATCCCCATGCCACTGCCGACACAGCCCCTGGGGAGGTCCGAGATGTCTCCGCCCCCCACCTGACCGCTCATGTCGCCGTCCAGAGCTCCGCCCGGTCTAGAGAGCGCTTTACGGTCCGCAGCCGATTTGGAGGACTTGAGGGGGAGGATGGGGAGGCAAATGCGGACAACGGGCATCAGCGTGAGGTCAAATGTGTACAATCAAAATGCGCGCTGACTCCTCAGCGTGGACTACCTGGTCCTGTTTGCTCTGTGTGGCCAGTAGGTAGTGTTCATCGTGAGGGTCCTCGGAGTCGCCTTGAGAGCGGTACTGAAGCAATGTCATTTTCTGACCGACGATGCCAAATGTGGTCGGGTAGAAAAGTCCCATCGGTGCCTGAAGAGGACACACAAACACGAACGGCAAAAAAAAAAAAAAAAGAATAGTGTAATGGTGAATTTTGAATACTGAATGTAGTATCATTTTTAGCATTCTAGAAGACTGTTGTAATTTTGTTTAAAGTTGTGACTCTGTCCTCCACAAGTCATATATCCTGAGGTGTTTAGATTATCTATACTGCTGTTGTTTACACTCCTGGCCTGTCGTAAAAGGTGTAAACCCCCGACATATTCCTCCTATTTGTAAGACAAAGGAACAGGGGTTGTCTTTAAAGGAGGCTGACGACATTGGCTGAGCGGACTTCTGGGAGACAGAGCCATGTGCTGGGTTCGGGCACATGGACTTTGGAGCTTCAAATAAATGCATAATAAAACGGTATTGGCCATTTGTGGATCATCTTCATTTGCCTCCAAAAGATATTGAAAATTTCCACGACAATAGAAACACAATAGGTCAGGTATTTCACTGTTGAATTTTAAATAATGATAGTGTTGTACTGCTGTTCCAATGACGTACCTGCAGTTTCTCATCCCCAAGTCGAATCTGGTAGAGCAGAGCCGGGGCTTCTGGGAAACGTGTCTGGAATTCATGGTCTTGTAGCCCTGATATGTCCTGACCGAGTCACAGCGACAGGCACAGCAAAACACACAAAGTAACGTCAGAAAGCCTCAGTGGCAGGGAGTTAATGACAAACAAGAACTTTAGCCTTTGAAATGACAAAAAGCAACTCATGTAAAATCTTTAATAGCATTTGGGTTAGGGTTGAACTCGGACCAAATGTAGTGTCATCACGACCCTCCATAGTGAACGTGGAAACACCATCGTCGTCTTCTACAACGTTGATTCACCAATAAAAGGGATGTTGTCTGATCATTGACAGTGATTGTAGACGCTTGTTTTTATGTTCAGTTAATGACGAATTTTGTCCCAAAAATAAGTCTGTGTTCTGATGCTATACCCTTCGAACTTACTCTGAGCTTTAATTCCACATCATTACTTAGGAAAAGTTAAACAGTGAGTAAAAAAGTACAAGTCACCACACAAATACTTATTTTGGACCCCCCCCCCAAACCAGTGTGCGTGTATATGTATTATTTTTCCCAGTTTCAGCATTGAACACACACTTCTCCACTCACTTGGTTGAGGTGGCAGAAGGTCTCTTTGAGATGCTGCAGGAGCTGACAGTCCAGTCTGTTGGTCAGCTGACAGTCTCTGTAGGGAAAGCCCGCCCTCTGGAGGAGCCACAGGAAGGTCCGAGTCACGTCTGAGCCGCCGTAGGCCAAACACAACCTGAGGGGTCCAATAGAATCTGATCAGACATGTCCATGTTACAGCACATGGTTTCATCTCAAACACCAGTGTGATACATGAACAAAGCCTGAGACAATGTACACTTTTGTTGTTGGAACATGAACCCAGTCGAGCACAGAAGGATGTGAAACAGAGAATGAGGGCAGTTACAAAACCATTGGTGCTCCATGCAGGTCGGTAACTCGATACTTTTGCCACAGCTTTGAAGTCTCAGAGATGATGTCAGAATTACAGTTATTAATCAATGAACACCACTTAACCACAATCTGCTGTGGAATTTACAGTTGTGAGATTCCTGCACAAGAGTTTTATGAATAAATGTTTTCATAAAGGCTCTTTATCACAATATTCTCGGCCAACCTGGAGTTGCGGTGAGACACTCCGTCCTCGACACAACACAGACTTGTTTTCTGGTCTCCCACGTCCACGACACAAGCACTGCTCAACCCGCTGCCAAACGTAGCACAAACCGACTCCTGATGCACGATGATCGCTACGTACACAGAAAAGAACAGAGGTAATACGATACAGGAGACGACGGCTGCAGACGACATTGCATCAAACACGCCCACACCCTGAGCCTTTCACTTACAAGCGACAGATCTGTTTTTTCTGAAAGTAATGAGTTGAGTGGTATTAATTTTATGGGTTTTGAAGGTTGATTGTTAAAAGTTAACTCGCTTTATTATCCCTCTGGGGGATTTCAGTCTCTGCATTACATTAGCAAATAGCATCAGCACATACCACACACACATTAGGAGCTGTGACCTGCATTCAAGGCGGTCAGGAGCCAACTCCAGATCTACGTCACTTCTGTGGTTAAAGGTATCAACAGGAGAATTAAAGTAGGAGTACCTGTTTTTAATCATTTTGGGCACACGTCTAAGTTGTGGATCAATTCATGGTGACATTTTTATTGGCCTCATTTAAAAAAAATAGTTACGTTTAAAGACTTTAAGACCATTTTGAGTATTTATTTTAGACCCAGTGCCTGGAGCTACATTTTGGTAATATAACAAAGCATCATCAACAGAACTCAGAGAGAAAATCACGCAGTTGGCCGTGAGTGGGTTTGTACAATACCTGAGAATCCCATATTGAGCAGCAGCATGTTGACCACTTCTTTGACGTGCGGCCTGTTGTAGATGTCAGGGACCAATAGGATGCATCTGTAATACTGAAAACCGTTCAGAAAAAGACAGTTGTGGCCACAGTTAGACAATGTTTTTCAATGCTCAGTATTTAACAGCTGCGGCTGGGCATCTCCCAATCAACACAAAAGCAAAAGACACTAGTTTCTATGTCATTTCAGATCAACTGCTGCCTTTTAACAACAGCAGAAACAAAGGCTTTAATCACAAACACTACATCGCCGAACTATGGACGGGATTTGACTTCAAAAAAACAACAAAGGCTCAGAATCGACTTGTACTTTTAGGTCTTTGAGGGGAATCTCCAAATGCTTTTGAATGATGTGACTCCAGATTGTCTCGAGGTCGGCCAGGACAGCGGTCAGAGACCCTCCAGGACCTGAGTGGACATTGAGCTGACCTCGAACCACAGGCCAGTGGATGTTGTAACAGTCCGATGGATTCACATGAAGAGCCTGTAATATAAGATGAATGAACGTGATTAGAAAAAGGGCAGCACAAAGGAGATGATGAGGAAAAGCAGTTAAAAAAAAGTCAAACATTCAGTTTAGGTGATTTTAGTTGGAGATGTACAGATTTGAGAACACATGCACTGACCTCCTCTCCCACCATGTAGGGAGGATGATGGGATGTGTTGGTCCACTTCACCCGGGAGCTGCTATCAAGGACAGCTGGACGAATCTGACAGTTATATGCCCTGGCCTAAAAAAAAGGAAAAACAATTTAAAAGCTTCTTCTAGTTCCCGTAGGTATAAAAGGTAGGCTGCAGGTCCTGCTAAGCAAACAACTTTGACGGATTTATCAATAAAATGAAGACTAACCAACACCCATTGAAGTAGGACGCAAATGAGACGTGCCACGAACATATTACTTTTAATATAAGGGTAAAAAATTCAGCAAAGTAAAATATATACTTTTAATGGACTTTACGCAGAAAAGAAACTTAAGAAAATAGGCATTTCTTCCAAAAAAGTTTAAATTCAACAGTTTTGTCATTTATCTTTTTTATGGAGGTGTTGCACTTATGTTTCATGTAAATGGTGGAAGAATTATTCACATACTTTATTTGAATACTAGCAGTACCCAGTGAAAATGCTGTAAATTACTGCAATATTCACTAAAAACTGACTAAAGTAGAGTTAAAATGTGCTTATAAAATTGTAAAAAATAAACCTAAATGTGCAGCTTATTAAATACAGTCAACACATGTGGAGATATGTGATTATCAACCAGACAAGAAGATAATTACAAACAGTAATCTGAGGAGTAACTAAAACTGTCAGACTAGAAAGTTGTTACTTCTGAGATGGACAGAAATATTCACGTGAAGGTGTTGAGTAAAACTCTTTACATGGGCTTGAAATATTCACACCTGTTCAGCGGACACAGGCGTCCTCCGCACTCCATTAGACATCTTTTTGGACCAAATGGCCTGGTCGACCATTTTAAGCCCATTCTGCCTTTGTTCATTGCTCTCTGATTTCTGTCAAAGGCATGAAAAAAAGCAAGTAAATTATAAAGTCACAACTATAGGGATGTAAGGCACTGAAAGACAGGTGTTAAGTTAGACATACATTCAGTCCTTCTCTCATGAGCCAGGGGTCTTCATATCGGGGTTGGCCACTTTGCTTGTGTCTGCGTGCGATTACATGTGGGACTGTCACTGGAAGAGTGTCTGTAGCTCTGCCAATGCGAAGCGTCCTGGAACCCGGATGGATGACAATAATGAAGTTGCTTTGTATTTGCTGCAAAGAAAGAGAAAAAGGCTTAATATGAGGCGAGTGGAGTCA
>JAPTHA010169475.1:0-16035 GCA_029814585.1 Gymnapogon annona | reverse complement strand
ACGGTCTTTCACAACGGCCTTTATCTTCAGACTCCAAAACAACAATACAGATTTGCGGGGAAAACTTCCTCTTCCGCATTATGAACTTTCAAAATAAGAGTCTTGTGTGTGCTGTACTTATAGTGTCACCACAGTTGTCTTGTTATTTTATATAACAAATAGATGAGGTGTATTTCCAAATAAACAGTCTTTACTTGTTTCGAGCATGTACCAACCAACCACCAACTATCCGATTATTTCCGCATCATTTCCTGTCATCGGCAACTCAGCATGCTGGGTAATGTAGTTGTTGTGCTAACTAACCCATAACACCACAGTGGCGGAAGTACTGAAAGGTTAGTACTTAAGAAAAAGTATAGATACCGTGCAAAATATATATTCAAGCAAAAGTAGCAGTACTACATTGACAATTGATTTACTACAGTAAAAGTACTAGGACTTAATTGAAAAAGTATTCTAAAATAATTTTTTGAGTATTATTAGTATTAGTATTTTTTAAAGTAAAAATACTGACCGAATGGGTTGTCTGAGTCTCTGGGCTGAATGTATAAACAGCACATGACTTATGCCTATGATGTTACTGCTATAAGAATTACAACCAACTGTAAAGTATATGTGTATTTTAAATGTTGTGTACTTATTGTACGTGCTCTATGTCAGTGTCAAGCTATAAAGATAGAAGAAAAAATACTGTGTACTCTAATTTATAGTTCACACACACACACACACACACACACACACACACACACACACACACACACACACACACACGCACACACACTGACACGCCCACACTATCTTAGAAGATGGTTTGATCCTCACCGCCCCCCCCCACCCTCTGCCCCGATTTGGACTCTGAGCTCTCCAATGTGCTGTCCTCCAAAGTCGATCAGATTCAGTACCTGGCTGAAACCTGGACATGTAACACATTTCTTTATTTCTACCTCTGAGTACCAACACATTATTATCATCAGCAGTACTTATTTATGCTGCATTGAAACACAGATCACTGTTGATTTTGTTAGGTAGGAGTTAGTTGATGCTTTTCAAGAAACATAGGTTTTCAATCAACCTCAGTCTGTTTGAATTGGAATGAGAGTTGTTGTGATATGTACGTGTGTATTCATAATAAAACCAAGTCAGATGGACAGACAGCTTTATTATGGGAGATGGGAGAAAAAAAATGAAAAAACCAAAAAGAACCAGCCAGATCCAGGTAAGAGTGTCAGACCAAATGGTGTAATTTTACTTTAGACAGCAACCAAATGTCATGATAGAACAATGTTCTAAGTTGGATAAATGTATTACTTTAAATCTTTTGTTTGACAGAAAAGGCATTGTTTGGTTAACAGTATAAAGAGAGAAGAAAGCAGAGTGAGGTTTGATTAGTAGCATTTTCTCACATTTATGTCATTTTTCACTAAAGTGAATATTTTAGATCTGCGTTTGATTGACAGTGCAGTTTTGTTTTCTCACATTAAGTGCTTAAAGAAGCACTTAACATGAGATGGTTTGATTGGTTTCCATATGAGTGGAGTTCATTCTAAACAAGACGTAAGTTTATTTTATAAATTTGTATAATATAATACAGACAAACGCAATTGCGTTGTAGACAAACGCAATTTCTGTTAAAATGTTCATATGTTGTGTGTTTCTTTCCTTGTGTATTTCAAATTAAAGTTGAAAAAGTCCATGATCAATTTTTGGTACTCATTATAAGGGGCTGTTTTATTCCAGAAACATACTGTAAATATACTGTTCATGTGTATGTATATATGTATATGCATATTCATATATGTTTAGGTCTGTATGTAAATGTAGGTACATGTATAAGTGTATACATATGTATGAGTGTATGTATGTATATGTAATTGTATATACACATACAAATACAGTACATACATACACATGGTTATGTGAATGTTGAGGAGCTGCTCAACATTCAAAATGAGTTGTCTTCCTCTAGAAATTAAGGATTATTTTTTTTTATGGCTCTAATCCATAAACGTCGCCATTATTTTAAAAGGTACTAAAAATATAATAACGGTGATCCTTGAAAGCATAATGGAGAACTGAAATTCATCAGTTGCAGAAATATCAGTACAAAAAGTGATTTTCAAGAATGGGAAATTTACTTATTTTGAGGATATTAATCTGTTTCTTTCTAGCTTTAAGTGTTGACAGAAAAAACATCTTGTCAGTGTAAGAATGCCAGTCTTATTTTTAGAACATATACAGTGTCTTTCTTTGATCCAAGATGGCGCCATCCAAATGGCTTCCTATAACAGCAGCTCCGTAACTTTTTCCTACTTTTAAGTTTTTCTGCCCATTTTTGAAGTTTTTGTGAGATAGTGGCTGGTTTTTTGTTACGTTCATGAATCCCGGACCTCAGTCCAACGGTGGATGATGAGCCAGTGTGTGTCTACAGCTGAGATGATCAACAGCGGTGTACACCAGAGGGTCCCGCATGTCTACGGCATCAGGCAGCGGGCACAGTGCTGACGTCGTGTGTACCGGGAGGTGGATTGATGTGACGGTACAACCAGCGTACAACCAGGGTCTCCATCGGTTCAACCGTCTCTACCATCGTGATGGAGGATAACGGCTATGGAACTGCACCGGGTCTGCTAGCTGTACTAGCTGTGCGACTACTGGCGCATTGAACTACACCGGACTCTTTCGTTTTTTGGTTGGTTTTCCACTGGGGAGAACGGACCGAAGAAGGAGGAGATGAGGGGGGGACTGGAGATGGGTGTGATTGAATGATTTACGGATGTGATCTGTGTTTCGTTCCGCCAAACGCCTGAACTCAAGACAGGCCCGTTGGACACTGTTCTTCACCAGATTCAACTTCACCCTGTCATATCGTCCTGGATCCCGAAATATAAAACCAGACACCCTGTCCTGCCAATTCCAGAAGGATGACGTCTCCTCCATGCTCCCTACATCCATCCTGCCCAGTCCCTGTGTCGTAGGCGTTGAGGAACAAGTGCGGAGGGCTCTCCTTGATCAGCCCGGTCCCAGTACATGTCCCGCTAACCGGCTCTTTGTTCCCGAACATCTGAGGTCCCAGGTTATTCAATGGGGCCACGACTTCCGTATCGCTTGCCACCCTGGTTCTTTTCGCACCTGTCATCTTCTCTGATAGCAGCTCTGGTGGTCATCACTGAGGAGGGATGTACATACCTTTGTTCGCGTCTGTCCTACCTGTAATCAGCACAAGTCTTCCAACCAGTCCCTGCCGGATTACTTCAGCCCCTGCCAGTGCTTACTCGCTCCAGGTCCCACATTGCTATGAACTTCGTCGTGGGCCTGTCCAAGTTAGATGGAAAGACAGTCATCCTCACCGTGATAGACCGGTTCAGCAAGATGGCACATTTCATTCCCCTTCCAAAGCTGCCATTTGCCAAAGAGACCGCTCAGGTGATCGTTGATCAAGTGTTCAGGATCCATGGACTTCCCAGAGACATGGTCTCTGACCGAGGACCTCAGTTCACCTTGGTTTGCTGGAAGGAGCTCTGCCATCTCCTGGGGGCCTCCATCAGTCTCACCTCAGGATTCCATCCCCAGTCTAACGGCCAGTCAGAGCAAGCAAACCAGGAGCTGGAGACGGCACTCCGGTGCATGGCGTTCCACAGCCCTCACTCCTGGGCTCAACAACTCACTTCGGTGGAGTATGCCCACAATTCCCTTACCTGCTCCGCCACTGGAATGTCGCCCTTTCAGTGTGTGTTCGGTTACCAGCCGCCCCTGTTGGAGAGCGAGGAAGGTGAAGTCACTTGTCCGTCCGCCTTGGCGTATTCCCACCGATGGCATATTCCCACCGCCAACTGTCACAGAACCCCCGCTCCTACCTGCCATGTAGGCCAAAAGGTTTGGTTGTCGGCCAAGGACCTGCCACTGCGGGTGGAATCCCGAAAATTGGCATCCCGGTTCCTCTGTACCTTTTCCCATCCGGAGGATCATCAGTCCAACAGCGGCTCAGCTCCAACTTCCCAGATCCATGAAGGTCCATCCCACATTCCATGTTTCAAAGATCAAACCAGTCCACGAGAGTCCACTGGTTCTGGTTGCAACTCCAGCACCTTCTCCACGCATTGTCGATGATGGCCCAGTCTACTCCTTCTGACGTCTGCTCCGGTCCCGGCGAAGAGGAAATGGAATCCAGTATCTCATGGACTGGGAAGGATATAGACCTGAGGAAAGGACCTGGGTACCAGCCAATTGGATTTTGGATCGAACCCTCATCAGTGAATTCCACCAGCAGCATCCTGACCAGCCTGCCCACCGTCGGGGTCGTCCAAAGGGGTCCCGCTCCTCCAACCGCCCAGTTTCCAATTCGGCATCTGGTCCCAAACCGGCTCTGGATCCTGCTGATGGCTCTCCTGCCTCCTCGGAGGAAGTGGCTATGGATTCAGATCACTCAGAGAAATTCTCGCCTGTATCCCAGCCTGTAACCAGCTTGTCCCCTGAGCCCGCTACCAGCATGTTTCCCAAGCCTGTTAAGTCCACCTGCTAAACCCATCTGCTAACCCGGCTAATCCTGTCAGACCGCCTATCACTTCCTCATTGGTAATGTCTTTCCTATTTACTTCTGCCCGTCCTGCACCTTCCTACCTACCTGTAGACCGGCACAGATAACAACCCCACACAGCCTCTGGAATTTATACACACACATCCACTTCCCTTTCCCCTTAACAATAAACTGTTAAAGAAACGTGATGCATCTGTGGTCTGCATTTGCCTGTGCCTGACATTTGTTGTGTATCTGTTCTGTTCTTTTTTTCCCCTACTCTTTGTATTACGCTGCTGTGTGTGTGAAATTTCCA
Organism: Gymnapogon annona; assembly: GCA_029814585.1. Lineage (NCBI taxonomy): Eukaryota > Metazoa > Chordata > Actinopteri > Kurtiformes > Apogonidae > Gymnapogon > Gymnapogon annona. The sequence continues at coordinate 11,206 of JAPTHA010169475.1, read as the reverse complement.
ACGGGGGACTAATAAAGGTATATTCAATTCAATTCAATTTCCCTTTTCTTACTCTGTGTAAAATGATCAGGAAATGTGTTTATGAGCTTAACAATGTACAATATTGGCAACTAATGTTTTGCAAGATATGCTGTGGTGTGTGCAGAGTGGGTGTCTTATTTTGGTGAAATCCGGAGGGCTTCCAGTTCCGGGTGCTGGTGTGAGAGAGTCACTCGACTATATGGATCTGTGAGTTTCTTCCCTCTCAAACACCGGGCCGTGCATCTACACCAGTATCCACTCAGCTCATCAGAGGCGCTTCTTAAGGAGTGGCGGAGGCTGTCTTCAGTGCCAAACAGTTGATCGACCTACATTTGCTACTCGGTTATGGAGAACCTCAGTAAAGGTGAACGATATGGTAACGTATCTGGTGAATTAACCAGCTTTGTATCTTTATGTGCTTTTCAGTGCTTCCGGTGAAGCTCTACCACCACTGGCCATCTTCAACTTCGTTTTTGTTTTTCACTTACCTTTTTGTACCATTCACTAACTTTTGTGGAATCAAGCCTTTTTTCTCAACTGACCTCTCCCATGTCTGGATCCTCCCCTCACTGCACATAACATATGCAATCAATATTTTCTTGTTATTTTAAGCAAGAATGTCTTAATTCAAGTATGACCAAATTCATAGACTTAGAATGACTACATTTTTCGTGTCTTTTACATTATTACATAAGATTAGCCCATTGGCATCTCTGAGAGATTGAACAATTTTAAGCATATCCATGATAAAACAAGCACTATTGTTGGATAATTGAAACACTGTTTTCCTGTTTCCCAGCTAGTTAAATCACCAGAGTTGGTACTAAGGCTCATGTACAGAGACTTGTGTGGATTTCATACTGAAACCAAACGCTTAAATCCAGAAAACTAAAAAAAACAAAACAAACAAGAAATCGAGATGTTTGAAATAGTTTGTATGCCTAAATTCACACACATTTCTTTTGTACATCCCAGTCAGCGTGGAATTGACCATATATGCAGTGGCGGGCTGTGCAGTTCAGACCTGGGCCAGCAGTGATGTCCTACCCGACTTAATCCACCTCTTAAAACCATCATTCTGATCCTTGGATCTACACATGATTAATTTGGACCAAAACACATACATCTGTATCACCTGAACATAAAGTCACGTACAACAGAGTTATATTAGTCTACTCAGTAGACTAATAGCAGAGAAACAAAAGGAAACGACATCGATCAGACACAGCGACCGACCCAGGTGTTGCACAGTGTGACGTCTGACCCAGATCCGACCGGCACCTGGGTCCGCACGGTCGGTCCGCAGGGTCGATCCACCAATCGCATGCACCAATGGTGGTGCACCGATGGCGTGCACCTATCATGGTACACCGATCAGTGCACGCGATCAGTCCACGGATTGCAACTGCGCACCGATCACGGACCCAGGCATGGACAGGCACAGACCCATGGGTCCGTGTGAACCCAGGCACGGACCCAGGTCTGACCGTGGTCGGTACGATCTACCGTGCAAGGTGTGACCGGCCGTCTGAGGTCCGTGCTTGTCAGAAATATTTCATTAATAGTATATTTTTATCAGTAATATTAACTTACTTTTTGGAGCCTGCCAGCCAGGTGTACGTTCATAGTTATCAACTATGTGGCGGGGGTCCGCCAGTCTCTCTTTACAGAGTCTTTTCTTGTCTTTATTGCACAGCTACTCTCTCTATTGTGTATGCAATCAAAAGACATGCATGCATTGACGCTGTAATAGGCCTGCTAGATGGCGCCAGTGAGGCCAAACTTGACGCTGATGAGTTAACGCCACAGGTCCTCCACAGGTTCTCAGTCACAGGTTCTCAGTCACTTTAAAAGTACCATGCGCCACCACTGTCGCTTCTGAAGGCCTAGAGGCAGATAGTCGACCCTGGCAACACATGATAATGAATAAAGATTGGATAAAAACTCTGACATAAACCCCGCCCTCCAAATCTCTACCTGGGGCTGGAAGCTGAGTAACCAACTTAGGAAAGGTATGAAATGAAGTGTATAGATCATGGCGAATAATTTAATACATATTTGTGTAAAAAATATATATTAAAAAAATATGTTTTTGATTATGTTTAGGCCAGCAGAGAAGGCCTTGCTGGCCTTGAGGGTCCACCACTGCGTATCATGTTGGGTTACCCTTTCCACACCCCTATTTAAATATGCCAATAATTACAAATGCGGTCTCGTTATGTTTCACCTCCATGTGGAGGTGTTGTTTTTCTTTGTACCTATGGAGATACTGATTGGAGTTAATGGGCAAGGATTGTGAGTCTTTCCTTAGGTGCTGAGGTAATTGGAGAACACATGCAGATGATCTGGTCATTAGAGAGCCAGGATAAAAGGGCAGGAAGATCTTACCTCAGTGCCGACGTGTAGTTTCATTCTTCCGGGCGTAAACTTCCCTTGGTCATCTCCTGTTGTCTCCACGTGTAGCTAAGTGAAACTCTTTTGAATTTATGGACTTGTACTTGCCTCGTGTTCTCTTGTTTGTGTTTCTCCAGTGTTCCTCCACTCCTGTGCCTCAACTCCACCACGTGTGTTTTCGCCTTCTGGATCCTTTCCTCGGATTACATTTGTTATTTAAAGACTCTTGTGGATTACGTTTTTCCTTTATTTTTTCTATTAGAGACTTTGGGACGTCACCCTTTTGGATATTGTGTTTACGCTTTTTGACAGACTTAAAGAATGCTGACGTCATTTTTAGTTCACTAAAGACTAATGAACTGATTTTGGATTATCTTGTAAATAAACCTGTATATATTTTTCTAGCATCAGCACTGTCCCTTGGGTCTGCTTCTTACTGGCACATAACACTCCAGGTGGGAATCCCCCGATCAGATGAGGTCAAGAAGCAGAGGACTGACTGCGATTTAAGCGACACCGCTCTCATAACACCTGTAGCTGACCCCATCAAACTCAGGGTAAATACTGTGTAGACTGTGTATTTGTGACACATAATGTTGTTATTTTGAAGAAATTGACAGCCTTCATGTCCTTGGGTGTGACCAATGGTTTAAACGTATTGCTTACTCTCTGCATTTCTGTTCATGAGGGTGTTTCTTTCTTGAACACACCTTCTCTATGTCTGTTCTTGATGTGGCTGAATGTTGTAAAAAGGTTATAAGAGCGACGACTTTCAAACAGCTTCCTTCAGAATTTAGTTGAATCAAGGCATGAGAAATTTCTAAGTTCTATAAGATATGACAGCCATTCTTAAATTACATGGAAAATGTAAACACCACATGGACTCAGTTACATGTACCTGATATGCACCACACAGGCTCAGCTCTATATACCTGAGTGGTACTTGTGGGATGGAGAAGGTATGAAGTTAACATGTGTCTCTCTGCGCAGTTCATGTAGTTAAGGTCTTGTTTTGATTTGTCTGGTTTTGTCTTTTGTTTCATCCTGTCTTGTCTTGTGCTGTTTGGTCTGGTTTTGTTTTGGCTGTCGCCTCTGGCCCTGCTAGTGTGGGTGGGGGGCAAGGCCTGGTGGTGAATAAATGTGACTTTATATATATATAGTGGTTGATTTCTTAACTTTTCTCCCTTTACCAACAACAGTTGTTGTTTGATAAAAGCTCTCTGATTGACTAGACCAGGGGTCGGCAACCCAAAATGTTCACAGAGCCTTATTGGACCGAAGAACAATCTGTGTGGAGCTGCAAAAAATGTAAATCCTTATATCAGCCTAATATGAAGGGAACACAGGCTATAAGTGTAAATGAACAGTAGCCTGCTATCAAACTGACTAACTGTACTACAAATGCATAATGAGCATTCAGAATTAAATGTTTGTTTTTCCCTGCAGCGCACTGTGGAGAGATTGACGCACCGCGTGACAAGATGAGATACACCTTAATTTGTCACTCCCAATCCGGGAATCGAATCCTGATCTCCCACATGACAGGCAGAGATGGTTACCACTATACTATCAGGACTGCTGCTACTATTCTGCTCTTTAGTGCTTTAACTTTAACTTTCATTGTAATGTCATTGTATTATATTTTGTTGCATTGCTGAAATTATAGAAATACAAATAAGAAATCAGATTTTTTTGTCATTTTTTCAGATCAGAGTTACATACCTAACCCTAATAACAATACAATCAGAGTTACATACCTGCATAACAGCGCTGTCTGTTCGACATCGAACATATCACAGACTCATCACAGACAGGTGAGTTACTGGAGCTGAATTCACGTCTGTGATTTGCTGATTGGTGATGTTGTCATTCGTGGAGATGCATGTCTTTCCTTTTCTGTGTCATCTAGTTTTGTATTACCTGTATTTTGTTTTTGAAGTCCGAAAAAGATGCTCTGATATTTTGATTGAGTCCTTTGCGTACTCACCATCTGTCGACAGTTTTCCAGGCTTTATTATCTCCTGGGTTTGTATTATCTCCCGGGATCAAACCGTTGAATTCATATGTTTCTTTTGAATTGTGTGTTTGTTACTTCTTGCTACTGGCCGCATTTCGTGAAATAGTCTTGTTACTGTTGACATATTTGGGTTTATAATTTCTGCTCATTTTGACTTTATTTCTGCATCGGGTTGCAACAAAACTCTTAGCAGTAGTGGAGTTTGGAGTTGCACTCCACTTCTTAAATCTATCTTTGCTCCTCTATTTTCTCCAGCAGTCCTGTAATCGCACTTTTTCTGTCGCTCCACTGGATGGTCGGCTGCAGATGTAGCTGCCTTCCCTGGAAATGTCTTTATAAATGACTTTTTTTGTTATTTGAAAACTTCTTCCTTGAATCCTCTGTTCTCATCTGCTATCTTTGGCTTTTTACCTTTGGGATCCATGGTCCGTGACCCCCGGCTGGATAGCTCAGATGATAAGGCACCAGGCTGGTGCATAGGGGATACTGGGCTTGATCCCCAGTAAGAGCATCTAGTGGGTTGTGTCAGGAAGGGCATCCGGCATTAAAAACTCCTGCCAAATCAAATAAGTCAATAGGATTGGCTGTGGCGACCCCAGAAGGGAAAAAGCAGAAAGAAATCATCATCCATGGTCCATGACACACCCGTTTGTTTAAAACAGTCACATGCACCGAGCCGCGCTGAAATGTGTGTCGCAGGCTATGACGCAACTCTTTGTTGACGGAAATGATGAAATTTTATATTCTAAACATTTTTGCAGCATTGGATAATGTTAAGAATGTTTTTTGTCATCTTTGTCCCCCTACAGAAACCACATTAAAACAAAAAAATATACCTCCCCACCATCTTTTTTCATTTTCATATATTTTTGAAAATGGGAAGGTATTAGCAATCCTCAGCACCTTAGAGCCACATGTGGCTCCGGAGCCGCAGGTTGCTGACCCCTGGACTAGACCCACAATAAATAGCACATACCACATGCCTTTTTTTTACCATGCATCAGTGTGTACTTCAGTACACATCGATGATTGGATGTCCTCTGCAATCGTTACGTAATCAAAGTTAATATGTCACTGACTACTGCACATAGATGGTGACATAGAAGACATAGATGGTGAATTATTATGGTTATAATTACACAACCGGAATTCAGTCAGAAAGGTTGAGACCTTTTTTAAAAAAGATCCTAACCAAAAGTTCTTTTTAAATATATTATTAATGTCACCTGAAACAATACCTACTACAACACTTATGCTTGGGGTTATGGTTATATCTAAATATACCAAAACAGAGAGGTTTTGGTATATTTAGATATATTTTTTGCATAATGCATTTACTAATATTTCAGATCATATTTTCAGATCATAATAACAACACTTTCTTTTACTGTGTGGGAAGAAAAATAAATACTAAACTAAGATGAATTTTTTTTTAACTATTCTTCAAAACACCTTCCCAACTCTACCTCTGAGTGGTTTACAATTAAGCTTTGTTCTGCCTCCGCCACAGGTTCTGTTCATTACTTACATGGACAGAGTTTCAAGGCACAGCCAGGGCCCGGAGGTGTCTGTTTGGGGATCTCAGGATCTTGTCTCATTTACATCTGACGTGGTCCTTTTGGCTTCGTTGAACCTGGACCTTCAGCATGTGCTGGGACGGTTCGCAACTGAGTGTGATGCTGTTGGGATAAGGATCAACACTTCCCCCATGGTTCTCGACTGCAGAAAAGTGGCTTACCCTCTCCGAGTTGGTGGGGAATCCCTGCCCAGGTGGAGGAGTTCATGTATCTCAGGGTCTTGTTCACAAGTGGTGGGAGGACAGAGTGCAAGATCGACAAGCGGATCGGTGCAGGGTCTGCAGTGATATGGTCGCTGTAATGGTCTGTCGTGGTGAACCAGGAGCTAAGCCAAAAGGCAAGGCTCTCGATTTACTGGTCGATCTTCGTTCCTACTCTCTTTGCTTTGGGTCATGACCGAAAGATAAAGATCCTGGACACAACTGAAATTAGTTTCCGGGTGCACACTTAGAGATAGGGTGAGGAGCTCAGTCACTAGAGAGGAGCTCGGAGGAGGGTTGTTAATCCTCCGCATCAAGAGGATTTAATTGCGGTGGCTCGAGCATTTATTTCGGATACCTCCCAGACACCTACCTAGGGAGGTGTTCTGGACATGTCCTTCCAGGAGGAGGCCCTGGGGCAGACCCAGGACATGCCAGAGGGACTATGCCTCTTAGCTGGCCTGGGAACACTTCAGGGTCCCTCTGGAAGAACTGAAAGGAGTGTCTGGGGAGAGGGAAGTCTGCGCATTCCTGCTTAGACTGTTGCCCCTACGACCCGGCCCCGGATAAGCGATATATGATGTATGGATGGATGGATGGATGGAATAATGGATCTGCCTCAGACCATCTTGCATTATTCAGGAGGGAAAACTCTCCATGTAATTTAAGAATGGTTACCATGTTTTATAGAACATCCCCCTTCTCTTTTGTATCCAGGAGGTTATTTGCTTGAGAACACAAGTGTTGACTTCTTCTAACCACATCTTGATTGGAAGGTGGACATCTAATTTCCATTTTCTAGCGATACATTTCTTGCCAACTGTCAGGAGGATTTCTGTTATTTTCTCGGCACCCTTGGATAATTTCACTTTAGTTAGATAACTTTGTTGACTCTAGTGGCAGTGTTTTTTCTTGAGGTGTTTTCCTTTGTCTCTGTTTCAGTCTTAGTTCTGTTACTTCTGGTCGTTCCTCTGTGGACTTTTCTTTCTGGAGGTTTTCCCCTTGGTTCTTTTGTTTATTCATGGTTTCTTCCTTTTCTCTTGTGTTCTTCTGTTTCTCTGTATCTTTTGTGTCCCTCTCTCACTTTTTTCCATCCCGTTTCATCGTTTCCCCCTCACGTTTTTTTCGTCCTCACTTTTCTCCTCCCTTCCTCTCTTTGTATCCCCTTTTCTCTCCTCTCTCCCTCCTCTTCTCTTTTCTCCTTTACTTTATCTCCTTGCTCCAGTCCTTCATCCTTGCTTTCTCTTTCTCCTTTCCGGGTCTTTTTTTTTTTTCAGCCTGCTTCTTCTTTTCCATGCTTAACCTACTATGTCTTTTCAGTTGCCATTCTGTCCATGTGTGTGTCTCTTGGTTCCATTCTCCTTTTCTCTTGCCTTTGTCTTTCTTCCTCCTTTCCAGGTCATCTTCTTTTCAGGCTTTCTTCTTCATGTCTTTTCTAGTGCCCCTCTGTCCTTGTTTATTTCCTGTTACCTGGATGGCTCTATGTTCTAATCTATCATCATGTGTTCCATTTCTCCAGACTCTCCCGTGGTTATATGTTAAGAACAGATTACTGAAAAATGTTCTTGTCTTTTTCTATATAGTCTGTAAAAATATGAAACTCAAAGCCCTATGTTTTAAAAATGTCAATGTCCATGACAGGCATAACTATTCCACAAGGCGACAAATAACTGATCACATAACAATTCCTGCAAGACCCTGTATCATGATGACAGCTGTGTTGTAGAGAGCTGCTGTTCACTGGAACACATTGCCCTTTATTGCTGAAAGAGCCCAAAAAAAAAGGTTTTAAAACCATTTTACAAAAATCTTTAGCATCACTTCCTTTTGAGTTTGAGTTGCCCTTTAAGTTTTTGATAGAGAGTGTATTGATATTTTATTGTTGGTAATTTTTTTTACTCTTTTACTTTTCTATGAGAGAATTCTAAATGTAAATGCAATGTATGTTTTTATGAGGTAATGAACCACAGGAAGACTAGTTGCTAACTTGGTGGCAACTAATGTGGATCCTAATGACAAATAAACAAATAAATGATAATTTGTAAAATACAATACATATATATATACACATATATATATAAACGTGTATATATATATATATATATATATTTAATTGTGAATAGTACAACAAAGTTGTTTGTCTTAAAATGGTCACGGGTCTTGTCTTATTTTGTAGAAAGAGCTCAAAAAATTACTCAAGAAGAACTTGGAAATGATGGTGAACCATGTTTTTTCAGGCTTTCACTTGCATGCAACATTTTTGTACTTGACGTGACCCTCTGGAAATTCTTCTTTCAAGCTGGACCATGGAACTATGTATAGATATTTAGTTCAACTAGTGGGCTACAGCTGAGAAAACACAAACATGAAGTGTGTTCTCAGCTGCTTCTCAATGTCTAATGCAATTCTGGGATCACATTAATACTAAAGAGGATTTCTGTGGCATCTACGAGGTCTCCGAAGGTGGTTTCAGTTACAAGTGTTGCAGGTATATTTCGTAATTATGATACAATTTTTTTTATTGATATACAGTATATAAAAGGAGAGGGTGATATTCCTACTAAAATAATGCTGCAGCACATTTGCCCTATTCTTTATGCCCTATTCTTTATGTTGTTTGATTTTATTATAACACCACTGTTCAGCTTTTTGAATGTTTCAGGTTTATCTGACAACTCTAACCTCCAACCAACTCCTGCCTGGAGAAACAGGAACAAGTATCGTATCCTTCAAAGGCAAATCAGATTAAGACTGTATGCGTTTGAATCCACAACAACAGAAACCGTTTATTGACTTGGATTCTGTCGAAGTGGGTTTGTATGTTCTGGGGGAGCATCTGAGGTTGATGTTGCTGTGGACTTTATGTGGAACAATTTCACAAAGAGGTTTATTAGGACCAAAAGAGTCTTGAACACTATCAGCCACAAAACTTATGGTCAAGATAAAATGTTCTGGAACAACCTGTAACCTGTAAAACAATGTCCAACTGAATTCTTATAAATTTCAGCTCAGTTAAGTAAAAATTTTCCATAGCTGGGACACATTTCTGTTACCAGTTTGAGAATGTTTTAAATGCAGTGTCTGGTCGTTGCCATGCTGCACTAACTGGCCTTTCTGCTAAACTAACCTAAACTAAACAACAGGAAATTACACTTAACTAAGTTCAACTCAACTGATCCCTGTTACAACACCTCTTCATCTTTATAACATTAATTCTATCTAATAAGATAAGAGGCATATCTATCCATTTTTTTCAAGTCATTTGCTACCTTCTGGAGCAGACTGACTAAATTAAGCTTATAGAGATGTTTAGGATTACTATCCACAAACACTCCTAGAGATGTAAAGCCTGCAAGAGACTGTTTAAAAGAATTCTTATGGAAAAATCAAAGACAGCAGCAGCTCACTTTTATCAAGGTTCACCTTATAACCCAAGAACAAACTGTATGTTCCTGGAGATGAGAAAGAGATTGTTCAGGGTTGGTCAGAAATAAAATAATATCATCTGCAAATAGTGACATTTTATGTACACTAGCCTTGAAGCCACTTACATTTGGGTTGTTTCTAATGGCCTCCGCCCACGGTTAAATTGCCAGAGGAGACAGGGCGGGTTTAACTGGATCCCCCTGTCTGACGGAATGAGCCTAAAGTGATACCATTTGAAACGACCCTGGTCTGTGGGGAACTATACAGAGATTAAATAATCACGTCATTAAATGCAGCGCCAAATCCAAATTTCTTTGACACACTAAACAGATACGACCATTCAACCATATTAAAGACCTTCTCATCATCAAGTGACAAAGCCACACTTGGTATTTTATCTTTGTTGGCTAGATGCTTTATGTCAAACAAACACCCTAAGTTACAAGTAGACAGTCTATTTGGTCCTATTTGGTCGTGATTAACAAGCATGAGAAGACACACTTCCAGTATTTTAGCAGTCATTTTAATGACCGATTCCTAATCTGTCTTGAGGAGTGAGACTGGTCAATAGCAGGAACATTTTTGAGGATCTTAAACTTTTTTATGAATGACTGTTGCAACAGCCTGAGAGGAGGACTATGTGAAACATCCGTCCACCTTAGATTCTTAACACTTTGTGATGGGTGCTACTGGAGCAGTGCGTGACCCTGTTGAATGTCTGGATTCATATGTCATCTATTGAAACTCAACCACCAGAACAGCTGACTTTGTTAGTCTGGTATGATTTCTTATCAGTGCAGATAAAGACTCGATCATTCATGCAAACGCATGGACTATAAATATAAGTGTTATTTCCTCCCATTTCAGGGTCACGTGTGGTACTAAAGGGTACTAAAGAAAATAAAGCAACAACTGGACACAGATGAGAAATGATTTCAAACTTTAACTTGGGTGTCCGTCACTATCACATATGAAGGGTTTTATGGTGGTGTGAGTTAACCTTTAATGACGTTTAGTGACAGTTGAGAGCCCAGTTTAGTCAGCAGCTGCACTTTATTGCACACACTCAAGAGCCAAGGTAAGACCGGAAACTATTTTCATATACGTGAGGATTCCTTTTAGTCATAGAAAACAATAAAACATTCATTCATTCAAATAATATTACTAGTGGATTTCAATTGTCTTGTTGTTTCACAATTATCTTTCATCTTTTTCTTGTTGGAGACATTGACTTTTGATTTTACAACGGCCTGTACAACTATACTAGCACTGGTTTACAGGTATAACACTTCCAGAATAAAAGTACTGATATTTTAAGGTATGAGTCACTGGTTGGTTACAGTTTCACAGGTACAGTTAGCATCAAAACATTAATTGGGACAATTAACGATAGAATGGGTTTGACTCCAAAGGAATATTAGTGTGTGACTGACTTCAAAACTGTCTGTACATGTCAATACATTCACTTTACGGGTTATATCTACAGATCTACAGGATAGATAGATAGATAGATAGATAGATAGATAGATAGATAGATAGATAGATGGATAGATAGATAGATAGATAGATAG